>BPLQ01010955.1:134828-154021 GCA_021605075.1 Caerostris darwini | reverse complement strand
CAAATAACTTGCTTAAAGATTATAGAATTGTTTTATCAAAAGTTTTAATTTTTCTTATTTCTGTGTTGTTGTTTTTTTATCTTATTTATTTAAAGGAAAACACAATTATATCCTTGATATTGTTTAGATTTGATTTTAAATAAACAACTTTTATAATTCACAAATTTTGTAAATGTGCAGTTCTTTATTTTTATGTTGGTTTCGGAAAGTAGAAAACATTATTTGCTTGCTTTCCAAACTTATTTCGGAAAACCAATTACTCGTTTGAAATGAGAAATATTAAAATCTAATTTTCTTTGTCATTAAGGCTTCAAAAGTTGAGAAACTTATCATCGTTTCCTAATCTTCTTGCAGCACGTAATTTTCTGATTGTTTCAATTGCAATATGTTTATTCAAATTGTGTTCTTGTTCTGCTTTTGAAACTCAATTAGGTTTCTTTTTTCTTTTTGTTCGTTAATGAGAATGATTCGCTTTTTTCACTTTTGTAGAAATGTAATTTTTATTTCAATCTTTTGAAACTACTGCTCGCGTATGAAAATCATGTTTGGATTTCCAAAACACAAAATGCATGGAGGTACTTTTACTTTTTCTAGACTAAAACGCATTTTGTTTTGTAAACAGTTTTCATTTCATTATGTTAATTCCAGATTTATCATTTTTTTTTCCGATGTATATTTAAAGAAAGAGATTCCCTTTTATCATTGTTTTAGTAGAAACGTAATTTTTATTTCAATTTCTTGAAATTACAAACTCAAATACACTCAATGGTGATATTTTTCCTTTTTATAGTCTAAAAGCATTTTGCTTTGTAAACAGTTTTCATTTCATTATATTAATTCTAGTTTTAACAATATTTTTTTTTAACAATGTGGGGTTTTTTTTTATGAACATTGGGAACATTATTTTGAAGTTCCCATTTTTTGGAAACATTATTTCGAAGTTCATTAGTTAGACAGAAGATAATATACTATTAAGAGAATTCTGATTTTGATAGCAATTGTATTTATTATGCTATTTCTTAGTAGAAAATGGTAGTATTTTTAGTATTAGTATTTTTTTTAAATTAATTAAAAAAATATTTCGTTTGTTTATAAAGTTTTGTTCGTTTGTTTTTATCCAAAATAACGTTCTGAATTTTCTGGTCAAACATTGATTTTTGTATATTTCGAAAGATCCATATATTTACATATAAAAAAATCTTCTCTGGCAATAAAAACATAGCAGGATTGCTTCATAAAGAACAACGGTTTCGAATAAAATGACGAAGGAACGATAATCAGCTCACCCCCACCCCCCATCTCAAAGAGAATAAAAAAAATCCAAATTTTTTTTCTGCACAGAACCTCCAATACACATAGCGAGATCGTCATCAAGATTTTCATCTTCCATGATTACGGACCCTAATGCATTTTAAAGTAAGGGTGGGCTCCGCTTTATGTCCCTTCATTTTATTTATCCCACGTGTTGGAGGGTTCTTTCGGCAATCCGAAATTACGATCCAGAACACTCGCCCGATAAATTTCCCACCAGCGTTTTATCGACTTTTTTCCTTTTCTTTAGGACCGTCCCTATCAGCACCCTTCTTGGGGTGTGTTGTATGTGTGGATTATGATAAAGCGTTTGCCTCTGACGGGAATGGTGTATGCTGAAATGGATAAAGATGCTTTTTTACGTCTCGCTATTCCATGGCTTGGTGTTGGGGGTTGTTGGGATGGGGTGAGAGAGCTATCCATCTTCAGCAATATAGGTTGTCAAACGCGTGAGTCATCTTTCAACAAGAAAGTAGTCTGAGTGCCGACGTACTGGAGTTGTTTGTTGATTCATTTCGTGTTTTAATATGTTGTTCGAAATTTCTAATCGATAAACAATTTCTGCTCAATACATTGTAGTTCCTCACTCAAAAGAGATAATATGAAAACTGTATCGTTATGGAAAACTAAATACAAGTTGGAATTGTTCGGTTACTATTGTCAGCTGAGAGTCCCGAGGCCGACTCGCCATTCTCCTGAACGCTATAGTGGGGCACTTTTGCCAATGTGTAGGAGGAAGCACGGTTACAAAAGTTATTTTTAAAAAATTTAATTTAAAAATTATTTTTTCGGTTTGTTTATTGAATTTAAGGCATGTATCGTAATCATACGAAACGAAAATCCAAAAATACGTCTAATGGCGAAGTAACTCTTGTTGCCTATAGGCAGAAAAATGCAGCATGTTGTTAATATAGGCAGGAATATTTTTATTTATTAAAAGCATCTAATTAAATTTCATTTGAATCTTAAATTTTATCCATGATACCCGATCTTTGAATTTTCTGATCAAACATTGATTTTAGTCGTCTCCAGAAATTCATATATTTACATATAAAAACCTCTTCTTTGCCAATAAAACCTGGCAATATCGCTTCATAAAGAACAACGGTTTGGAATAAAATGACAAAGGAACGATAATCAGTTCACCCTTCTCACCCACCCCTTCTGAAAGAACATAAAGAAAGAAAAATCCAATTTCTTTTCTGCACAGAACCTCCAATGCACATAGAAAGAGAGAGATCGTCATCAAGATTTTCATCTTCCATGATTACGGACCCTAATGCATTTTAAAGTAAGGGTGGGCTCCGCTTTATGTCCCCTCATTTTATTTATTCCACGTGTTGGAGGGTTCTTTCGGCGGGTCCGAAATTACGATCCGGGAACCCTCGCCCGATAAATTTCCCACCAGCGTTTTATCGACTTTTTTCCTTTTCTTTAGGACCGTCCCTATCGGCACTCTTCTTGGTGTGTGTGTGTGGATTATGATAAAGCATTTGCCTCTGACGGGAATGGGTGTATGCTGCTGAAATGGATAAAGATGCTTTTTTACATCTCGCTATTCCATGGCTTGGCGTTGGGGGGTTGTTGGGATGGGGGTGAGAGAGGTAATGCATCTTTAGCAATATAGGTTGTCAAATGCGTGAATCATCTTTCAGCAAGAAAGTATTCTGATGTCGTAGTACTGGAGTTGTTTGTTGAAGGTAGTATTGGTAGTTAGAATTATTTCGTGTGTTGATATGTTGTTCTAAATTTCTAATATGTTGTTCTAAATTGTTCTAAATTTCTAATAGATAAACAACTTCTACTCAATTAATTGAGGTTCCTCACTCAAATTAAATAATATAAGAAACTTTATTGTTATGGAAAAATAAGTCCGAATTGTTGGGTTAATATTGTGTCAACTGATTATGAGTGACTGTAGAAATTTTTTTGAATCTGCTTTAAATCGTAGGTCTAGGTCTAATATGACTGTAGAGCGTTGGACGTAGGGCTGATAACCTTACCCTGGGAAAAGAATATATAAAAAAAATAATATAATATATAAAAGAATCGATAAACAACTTCTACTCAATTAATTGCGGTTTCTATCTCAAGACATATAATATAAATCTTAATTGTTATGGAAAAATAAATTCAAGTCCGAATTATTGTGTTACTATTGTGGCCACTGATTATGAGAGATTCTAGAAATTTTTTTTTTTAATCCTCTTTAAATCGTAGGTCCCGGTAAAAATATGACTATAGAGCATTGGGCGTAGGAATGACAACCCTATCCCGTAATAAAATAAAATAATGATAAATAAACCATCTCCTTTATCTATCTCCTATCAATATTTGATTATATGTAACGAAAATGTTTATAAATTAATTTATTAGACACTATCTGGTCCCATTTATTTTATTTGATAACAATTTCATGTAATACTAATTCAGTTAATTTTTAATTTTCGTATGTGGAGTTCAAATGAATGCCATTCTAACTCGTATTAAATGTCATTTGACAATGACAGTTCAAATACAGGCAACAACAACAACGACAACAAAAAAAAACAACAGAAGTTAGCATTTGATTATGTTGCGGCACTTAAAAGTTATACATTATTTGCTTTATTTCTAGCCCAGAAACAAAGCAATTCACATTGCAGTCCTGGTCCTTTAAATAACCCCATTACAGACTCTTTAAATTTTGTTTTACTCGCTGGCATACATAAACTATCAAAGTGCAAAAAGAAAAAGTTGTCCTAAAAGCACAAACTCCCAACAACATCCAGAGCATTTATTTGATACATGACATCTCCTGACAACCTCGTATTAAATGCCATTTTTAACTATCCAGCCTGAACGTTCCCATGCCACACATCGGCCGTAAAAAGCAAAACAAAACTCTTCTCTTTTTATTTAAAAAGAAAGGAAAAAAAAAACTCTTTGGCGGTGTCCATTGTCTTTTCTGGCGGAACGGTACGTGCCTCAGATAAAGACCTAAGTACCCAGTTTTTCTTTTCTTTCTTGTGGAAGCAAAGGATGTTGATGATGAAGAAAAAGAGCATGGTAAAAAAGAAGAATAAAGAAAAATGTTGCGTTTGTAGTAGGTGGTGCGTGTCGTGTCGGAACGCGAAAGGGCAGTTTTCGAGTGGATAACATCCTTTCTTAATCAAGGGGTTTGAGATAGCGTGTTGGGGAGGTCTTAATTTCTCCATTAGATGAGCTCGTCGAAAGATCGCTTTGTTTGTTTTTGTTAAGCTGTGACCGCAGGAGTTTTTCTTTAATCATGTGGTCGGTAACAAAAAATAAAAAATGTTGCTGGAATTTCCGTCCTGTGCTGTTGTTTCTCTTATTTAAGTATGGTCAATCTTGCAGAAAGAAATCAGCAAGCCTGTGTGTGCTCGGATGTTTAAACGCTTAAGTGATAACGGAAATAATCCCTTGTAATACCTTAACAAGTGATGTTAACTCATCAAGTTAAATCAGATCATTTAGCGTGTGTTCGTTACATAAACGTATGCACACGAAGGAATTATATATTTAAAATGTGACTACATCATTGAAATGCTATGCGAAAACTATAAACATAGATAATTTAGCGTGTGTTCGCTAAATAAAACGTGTGCGCACGGAGGAATTATATTTAAAATGTGATTAGAAAGAAATCAGCAAGCCTGTGTGTGCTCGGATATTTAAACGCTTAAGTGATAACGTAGATAATCCTTTGTAATACCTTAACAAGTGATGTTAACTCATCATGTTAAATCAAATCATTTAGCATATGTTCGTTAAATAAACGCATGGACGATGAATTATATTGAAAATGTGATTAGCATCATTGTAACGCTATTCGAAAACTATAAACATTGATCATTTAGCGTATGTCCGTTAAATAAACGTATGCGCAGGTAGGAATTATATATTTAAAATATGATTAGCATCATTGAAACGGTATGCGAAAACTATAAACATAGATCATTTAGCGTGTGTTCGTTAATTAAACGTATACGCACGGGGAATTATATATTTAAAATGTAATTAGCATCATTGAAACGCTAACGCGTGGAGGAATTATATTTAAAATGGGATTAACGTCATTGAAATACTGTGTGTAAACTATAAACATAGATAATTTAGCGTGTGTTCGTTAAATAGGCGTATGCGCACGAAGGAATTATATATTAAACATATTAGCATCATTGAAACTGTGGAAACTATAAGATATGCTTAATTTATTTCATTCTTTTGTTATAGTATTTCAATACTCCTTAATTAAAGCATTTGGATCTACTTATTATCTTAAACATTTTAAGAAATAAACTTAGTTACCTTTTCATTGAATTCGTTTTGTATGGAATGCATATGAAGAATCCATATTAGTTTCCATTAAATTCTGACTCAAATAATTTATAGCATAATTCGTCTCCCCCATCCAGTTTCTAACCGCCCCAGTATTTAATTATGTCGTGAAGGTTAGCGCAGGATTTTCTTAGTGATATGTTCCTCTTGTTAAAGAACATCAAAGTATTAAATTGGCGCTTAATTTACATTTTCGTTGCTACCTATACAGAACACTATTTTTCAGTTCATTAGAATTTAAATTGCCTGCGATACAGAAAAAGCATCGCGTTAACTTAGAGAAGATTTCCAACGTTCTAATTACATTCTGCGCCCATGAAAATAACATTTGGAATCTCGCCTTATGCAAATGTTTGCCAGTCTTGTCTTCCCGCTGCCTTATCTTAATGCTACTAGCATTTCAGTTGGAAACCTCCCTGCTCTCGCCTCGAAACGCTGTACCGCTTTGTCATTTCCATATCTGTCGGAATTCGAGTTATTCCAATCTCTTCAGGGGGAGGGGGGGGGAGCAGAAAAGAACGAATGCCGTGAAAGGATTCTGGTTACTTTGGAGGTGCGAGGTGGCTAATGTTTCACGCCCTGCATTATGCAGGAGGAAGGAATTAAAAAGATGACATTCTCGCCCATGGATCGAATGAGGTAGCCGCACGTGCTCGGGGGCTTCTCTTTCAATTACAAGGGCGAAAGAGATGAGAAAGACGAGCCGAGGTTTGGTGTTGGTGAAAGGAGGGCGTTGATCGGAAGCCGCGTGAATTTTGCACTTGACAGATGCCGTTGGTTTAAATAAGCATTTATTCATTCATTCATTCATTCATAGAACCTTATTATACTCGGAAAGGCAGCAAATTCCATCTTTTGGCCGGCGTCTCGTTCGCAATCATTAAAATCTCATATTTGAGGAACAACGAGTTGAACGGGACAGTAAGATACTAATCATAATTTGATCTATCTTTCTATGTAATGAAATTTATGAGAAAAATGATTTAAAATGAGTTCTATTGCATGACTTCTGTCCATAATCAAAATGTGGTCAGTGCCCTTTTTTGCTGCTACTGTTTCAGAGAATTAATGTCATTTCTTTAGTGTTACGAGAGTTCTATGTCTGGATGAAAAAACTTCAGATTAGTTTCGTAAATGATTTTTTTAAGTCAATCATACGTGATCAATCAATCGATCAACAATCATACCGTGATGATTTTTTTCCTTCTTTGGAAGGATTAAAAAAACTAGTCTTTATGAACAAATTCAATCTGGCTAGTAGAAAGGACAAGTTTTAATACTTTGGAAATGCGTGATTTATTGCCTGTTTCCTTACATTTTTATATATAAATCTTTATTCTTTACATGCGTGTTTACATTTATTTGCACCTATATATTTTCCATTCATTAAATGCGAAGTCTCATAATCCGAATTGAATTGAATGTGAAGACTCATATTTTTCGAGTTAAGTCTTACTCTTCATCTGAGGACTCTCGAAATAAAACTTAGCAAGTTACACGTGCTTCTTCTGTAATTGCGAAGTTATAATGTCATATAATAAAGTAGAATAGCGATGAAAATAAAATAAGCAAATGAAATAAACTTTCAAAAAATAAAAACGCATTGAAAGCGAAAAAACAGATGATTACTTTTTTTAATAATTAGATCTATAAGAAAATTAATTTAAAAATGTTCCTTAATGCCAAAAAAACGAGATGTTTTTCAAAAACTTCCAAGCTATTTGGACATTTTTCGCATCTACTTTGCCTATGCAAACCATGATAAAACTGTAAAAGGAATGAAATAAAAATGAAAATAAAACTTTTTATAAAATTGAAAACTTTTTTTAAAACTTTTCACAAAAATAAAGTACATTTAGGACAGTTTAGAACAATATGTTTAATAACAGAGCTTTATAGTCATTTGTAATGATTTATGTTCATGATGATTTGAAGATTTGGTTTGGTTTGTTGCCGCACGGTCATTTTTTGCACATTTTGAGTTAATTAGACTCTTGGCCTACAATTTAACTTGCCACTAACAAACATCCATGCCACCGCCAAGATTCGGACCTGAAGCCTGTGGTACCAATGGCCAGAGCGCTAGCCGATTGGCCATCAGGCCGCAAACAAATTTAGAGATATACTCGTATAAAATAGACAGGAAAAAAAAATTTATGTGCTTTTCATTTAATTCAAATTTATAGTTCAATTATAATTCACCATTAAATAATTCTATTCATTTAATGGCGAACATTTTGCTGCATATTTTTACAGTTAAAAATCTGTTATTAATTTAAAAACAATTACCTGGACTTTGTTTGTTAAATTATTTGCTCAATATCATATGTTTTTGATATCACAGCGGGGAAAAAAAAAAAAAAAAAAAGAACTTGAATACTTCAAATGATAATTAAAATTATTAATGCTGATAATTTTAATTATCATTTGCGAAAATACTAATATTTTTTTATAAATAAAATAAATAATTTTTGTTTATTGAAAAAGTTTTCTATGCATATGATCAGCAAACATCTTTCCTCTAAAGATCATTTTTTAATTAATAATCCTCTTATTTTTCATAGTATTTTCTTTGATGTTTTTTTTTTTTTAAATACTCATGTTGCTAACTATTATTACTACATATATTACAGAATTGCAAAACAAATTCCTGGAATCAATTATTCATACTAAACCGTTATCATTTTTAAAATTTTTTCCCGTACTTTTCTCCATGAAATATATATATATGAAAACCTATTTGACTTTTAGATGTTGAAAATTAACCTATATATTTTTCTTTCCAAGGCTACATTACTTTGATCAGAATATTCTGTAATACTTAATTAAATTAAATTTTGTAGCATATCGGCCTTTTTTTATAAGTATGAATTTCTTTGCGAGTTGTTCCAAGAAATTTTTTTTCCAAATTGATTAACAATTTTTGGCAATGCTTTTTCTGCTTCATGGCTTTGGTTCCGCTTGAATAGAGAGGTTAATTTAAAAATCCTGTTTTCGTCGGGTTTTTTTTTTCCCATCCTTGAAAAGAAATCAAGGTTAATGGCATTTTATTTATTCATGTATCAAAAAAAAAAAAAAATTAACCTTGTGGTTTGCCGTTTTTGCTCAAATATTTTTTTTATTGATTTATTTTACTTTTCTTATCATTTTAAATTTATGACAAACATTAATTCTTTGAATTAGTTGGATATCTTATATAATGGTAATTTTTTTTTATTTTTATCTTTTCCTTTCCATTTTATTTTATTATAGATTAAAACTAAATTTGCATACATTATTTTACTTTCTAATGCAGTATATGATAAATCAAATCTTCATTCCCGAAATTCATACATATTCGTTGCATTTAACATTTCAATCCAATTGTACACGCAGTAAATAATTTTTTTTTTTCCTTTCTTTTCCTAGTGGTAACGCGAAATAATCAAATCCTTTTCATTCTTGTCTAATCAGCAATGGTTTAAAAATTCAAAAATATATTTTATATAATAATTTTAAAATTATCCCATTATCCCGCTTGGTAAACAGCAGTATCTAGACCCGTGTTATCTCTTGGAAAGGGGTGGGGACAGCTTTGTTGTGACGCAGCACTCGCAGGTAGAAATCTGATATGGAGGGAAGGAGGGCAGTGCCTTCCGGGTGAACTTTTTAGGATAATTAAACCCCTTTTGCGTATCGTATGGAAGAAAACATGGCAAATTTCCACCAAGTAGTTCAACTTACGAGATAAGTTGCTGAATACTTATCACAAACGCCATCGTGATCATCGTTTCTTTTTAAACAGTTTCTACAAGAAAGCCACCAGGGGATTGAACCTCAGCCGTAATGCTACGAGTCGGACATTTAGAATTATAAAAATAAATATTTAACAGATATTCAGATGAATCAGTTTAAATATACATGTCCCACATTTGAAATAAACAATTAACCGCAGCAAAATAATTACCTTTTTTCCTTAAAACAACAACAGCAAAAAAACCCTATTAAATCAAAAAATATATATTTTGATTAATTCCCATCATTTGAAAGTCTGTTTGCTTAAAATAATGTCATCATCTAAGCAAGGAAATCTTCAGTAGATATCTCCAACCAGTTTCCTCCTAGCACTTTCTTTATATGCAACGCACTTCCTTTAAGCTTTGCAAATTCCAAATAGCTGTGCACTGCGGTTACAGAAATACAGGTATTTCTGCCACCACCTGCTTCCTTTGCTTGTGAACGATTTCTTGTTTTTGCGTGTTCTCCGAAACTACCTGACACCTACCTGTCTTCTTCGTCTAATCTGCAGGCGGCTCGCGCGTAATTGCGGATTTATTCATCGGTGCATTGCAGGTGCCATCTTCCTGCACCACCAAGTTTCACCTGCCCTCGCCTTCTCTCGCAGATTAAAGGCAGGTTATGACTTTGCATTAGGAAAAGTAGCTGGAATTGGCTTTTTATCTTTCTCTTACAATTAATGGCACTTCGTATTCCATGGTAAGGCATACATAGACTCATAGATTACGCTTCAGCAGTAATAAAGTGCGATAAATTTGAACTATATACATATACGTATATAAAGTGGTGGGCATTTGGTGATAAAATAGAAAATTATTCTTTTTTTCCTTATCCCACTTGGTAGACAGCAACATCCAACAATCCGTGTGGTCTCATAGAAGGAGGGAAAAAGGGGAGGGGCAGCTTCTGTTTTGATGGAGCACCTGTGGGTAGAAGTCTGATTTGGCTCCGTATCGCTGAAGAAGTAGGGCAGTGCTTTCCGGAGGACATCGTATTTGTGTATCTTATGATTATCTCCCCGAAAACTCCCACCAAATAGTCCAACTTAATTGCCGAGTGTCTAGCGCTCAGTGCCACAGGTTCCGGATTCGAGGCCCGGCGGTGCTTGTAGGGGTTCGGAATCCACTTTAAGTTATAGGTACCGGTCTCCTATGACCGTAGAGCTTCACGGAGCCTAGTCAGACTACTCACCCTCATCATACCCAAACTGTATAGGGGCAACTCAGCTCTTGCCATAGTAGTGTGGTGTAGTAGTCCGATTTACGGGGGCAAGGTACTGAACATCACAAAGCCATTTACTCTCCTCGTTTTTTGGAAGGGCCTGATGGCGAATTGGTTAGCGCTCTAGCCTTTGGTACCACAGGCTTCTGGTTCGAATCCCGGCGGCGGCATGGATGTTTGTTAGTGGATTCGGAATCCACGTTAAACTGTAGGTCCTGATCTAATTAACATAAAGTGTGCAAAAAATGTCCGTAAAGCGACAAACAAAACCTCGTTTTTTGAGACAGTGTCTACAACAAAGCCACCAGCGGGTTGAACCTCAGCCCTAATGCTCACCAGCGGCACACGGAGCCATGAGTCAGGCATTGAAACTTACAAAATGCACTTTGAAATTATGTTTGTAGGTTCATCATGTTCTTTGTAAAAAGTATGGTTATTGATGTAAATTGTTTGAGATATATTGTGGCAAATATCTCATAAAATTAATATAAAAAAAAACATATGGTTGCAATAAGGAATTGGTTATTCTTACGGGGTGATAAAGATGACTAGGTCATGTAGAGAGAATGAAGTTAAACAGAACAACAAAACTCCGGCAGATCTAGACCCAGAGGAAGATTAAAAATTAAGTGGGGAGATCAAGTAGAGGAGGACTTGAAGATACTCAGTATCACTTTTTCAAAACAAAGAGCAACTAGTGTGAGGAATGGCAAAAAATCTTGAAGGAGTTTAAGGTCTTTCAATGGCTGTAGCACCGATGATGATGATGATCTCTTGAAATTCATATGGGCAGTTTTTTTAAATGCGGATTTAAAATCGATAATCGTCATAAATCTCATTCTTTGAGGTTTACAAAATTTAAAATAAGAACCTTATCAATTGAGAAAAAGTCTTTCGGTTCAAGGTAGATTTAAAAAGCACCTTTTGTGTTCATGGATGATCTTATGGCATATATCGCTACAGTTTGATATGAGGAGAGAAAAAAATGTTTACAGATGAGATGTAATGTAATTATAAATTAAAAATTTTAAAATTATTTTAGTTTTTGTACTGTTTGTTACATTTTAACAATAAGTAAAATATTTAATATTCACTCAAGAGCCAAAACATTATGACCACCCCTACATTTTGCAACGAACTCGCCTGGAGGACGTGAAAGGCACGTGATCAGGTGGAAGTGGTATTTAACTGCTGCTGGAGAGTCTGAGGAATCATTCTTTCACTTACTTCTGTGTGTGATGGGAAAGGCTGTGGGCCAACTCGTTATTGACAGGTGGTCATAATGTTTTGGTTCTTGAGTGTGTATACATATTGAAGTTAATGACTTTAAGTATTTCGCAAAACGTATAAAATATGAGTTAAATATCACATAAATGGAAATACTGATATCAATGGCATCATTAAATACAAAGATAGATTTTTAAAAAAATTATATTTATGGATAAGATAATTATAAAAAAAATTAATATTTTTTGTACAAATTGTTATATTTCAATTTATTAACAATATATTTATCGTTATGAGTAACTTTTAATAGGAAATTTAAGAAAAAAAATTAATATTTGTTCAAATATGTTGTAAATATGTCCGACCAATTTTTTTGCAATATACAACTCAAGGGCCAAAACATTATGACCACCTGTCAATAACGAGTTGGCCCACCTTTGGCGCGCAACACAGCTTCAACCCGCCTTGGCATGGATGAATACCACTACTTAATATCAGTTAAATACCACTTCCACCTGATCACGTGCCTTCCACGTCATCCAGGCGCGTTCATTGCAAAATGTAGGGGTGGTCATAATGTTTTGGCTCTTGAGTGTATATATGATTATTTTTAAAGCATTCTCATTTAGTTGAAATCTTTACTTTATTCATGGTTTCTTTTTCTTTTGTTTTTAGGTAAGTTCACCTTTTTCTGCTCCAGAACTTCAAATAGCATTATTATGTTAATCAGATCGTAAGTAATTTTTTTTATTTAGTGTTTAACAGGGGATCTAGCTAACAGGAAATCTATAAAAAAAAAATTTTTTAAATAAATCACAAAACTTTTAGGGTCATATAATTGAAAATATTTATTGTTAAATTAAAAAAAAAAATGTAGATTTTGCAATTGTAAAGTATGTTTGTAGTGTTGTGGGTTGGAACAACGATTGTAACTGGGTGTAGTTGGGTTGAAATACTTGAGACATAGGTTGGAGAACTTGCAGCCTTATTTACACAAGCACAAACACCACACACATACAATTTGAAACATACAATATGTAACACATTTAAAGACATATAGTTATTATAGATTCATAGAAGAGTTCCACTTTCAAGCCGAAAACCAGATAGTCAGGTACACGCGGCTTCTTCCTCTCCGACTGAGAGTCTGCAGTCCAACTAATACACAGGATTACTTTAAATATATTTCCTCTCGGGGTGAGAGACTTTAAACTAAACGTTTCTCAGTGGGAGCGCAGGTTGTGCAGTACTTCCTCTCGAGTGAGAGTCTCGAGGCCTAATGACCATTTCTCCAGTACGCCACAGGAAGCGCTCTTGTCAGTGCGTAAGAAGAAACACGGTTGTATGTTACACATTTAAATTAAACATGGGGTTATTGATAAAAAAAAGCTGAAAGTAGGTAATGAGAATAGAAAATAAAATCGCCTGCCGTCTGTCTGATGTAGATTATAAAGGGAAAATATCTATAGAGGGAGGATTGAGTTTCAGCACTCGTATAATTACTATATTAAACGATACTAAATGATATTACTTGGTCCACTCTTGGCTGTCGTGCTGTTGATAATGATGCATCAAAATAGAATAACAAAAACTGGATAAAAAAGGAAAATGCATAAATATACAAAATAAATTAATGTTTTTGTATATATATATATATATACACACACATAGAGAAAGAGAGATGAAATCATTTTTCTTTAGAAGTTTAAATTGATATATTTATATTCGAGTAATTCTTTTAGTTTTGCAATCGCCTCTATTTTCCTTCTGGTTTATATTGTTCTGGATTATTTCATCATATATTTTCTTGCATACAACTTGCTGGTATGAGGAAAATAAAAAAAGGCATAGTCAGCGTCTTTCCACACAGAAAATGCGGACTCACGCATGAGAAAACATACCTGCTGCAAACTACTGAAACAGCATGAGTCAGACTTTTATTATTATTTTTTTGTAAGCTGATAGACGACGATACGACATTTTATTGCCGCTTGTCACCAAAACGCGACATCGATGTCTGTTAAGCTGCAAAATTGCTGCTCGAGTAGTTTCCAAAATGATTTCTGTCAATAGAGTAAGATTTTTTTTCCTTCCGTCGCATCCTGGAGATGGAGACATCTGGTGCTTATCTCTCTTTTTTTAAAGAAAAATGAGATGAATCTCGAATATTATGATTATCGCCAAGAATGCGTGTTATCTCTCCAAGACATGGACGTGATTGCGCCAAGCTTGCTTGAAATTTTTTGAAGGGCATTGCAAACAAAGGAGGGTTCTTTTTACTTCAAGATAAAAGTGGTTTTTTGCTGATAAGGCCCTTTTTGCCTTATGCGCAAGTGGCAGTGGTTTAAGAGATGGAGGTAGAGGAGTGGGGATGGCTTGCTTTTCCTGCGTTTTTGGCGTGGGATATTTCAAGATACTGTGAAATTAAAAACTGAAGTGCTTACTTAATTTCAATCTTTGACCAAATCCCATCTGTCGTGGTTTCTCGTTAAGATTTCAAGCGTCTGGAGATGTCGTTTGCAAATTGATGTTTTTATCGGATATTGTTTTTATGAAATCTTTTAATTTTAAGTCTGTGTCGTTTTTTTTTTTAGTTCTTTATAAGAATTTTGTAATGCTCTTATCTAGCCTATTTACATATATGTCTCTCTTGCTGCCTGATGGATAATTGGCTAGCGCTCTGGCCTTTGGTGCCACAGGCTTCAGGTTCGAATTTTGGTGGTGGCATGGATGCTTGTTTGGGGTTCGGAATCTACGTTAAAATATAGGTGGGGTCTAATTAGCCCAAAGTGTGACAAAATGACCGTAGAGCAACAAACGAAACTTTAAATATGGTGCGGCCCGATGGGCAATTGGCTAGCACTCTGGCCTTTGGTACCACAGGCTTCAGGTTCGAATTCTTGGCGGTGGCGTGGATGTTTGTTGAGAGTTCGGAATCCACGTTAATCTATAGATAATAATTACTTATCTATAGTTTAACGTGATGCAAATAGTTGAATACTTTTGTAAAATTGTAGATTAATATGATTAATAGATTAGATTTGTAGATTGATATGAATTAAAGCATTGGTATTAGTATAAATAAAATGTCGGGCAGTGATTCGAAAATAGAAAAAAAAAAAGCAAAGTTTTATAAAATATATAATAAAAAAAATAACATAAATTTTTTTTATTTTATTTCCAATGGCAAGAGAAATTGACAAGCTCTTACGAGATCAAAACAGTGTAAACATACACAAGAAAAAAGAAAGTGTCTCATCAGCAAAGTTCTAGCGCTCCAATATATCATTTCACCTTGCAATCCACACGCATGTCAATGCATTTTGTTATAGGCTGTGTGTCCATAATCTCGTCTTTCCCACAGAGCGCCAATTTGGGCTATCAAAAATGCCAATGTGGTGCGGATGGTTCGCCAAACAGTCATAGCTCACAGCAAGTCTCAGCATCATAACTAGCATGGGGATATTGAATCTCAACTGGAACATGCCGCTCGCATTCCGTTGTAAGGCACAGCCTACACGAAGGTGATCACTTTTGGGGCGTTGCTGCATGCCGATAAATAGATTTTTTGGCCGCCTAGAACGTTACCAGGGTGCACCATGGGGAGGTAGATCTACTGTCGCACCCCAAACAGCATAATATGAAATTTTATTTAACCTTCCGTGCTGCGATTATGAATAAATTTGATAGAAACAAATACATTCATACCTAAAAACATGCGTAAACCTGGTATTAAAGAGGAAAACGAACTCCCATATAACTGACCATATACTACTCGCGTCTCCATGAAAATTGATAGTTTTTTGAAATGTATTTGCTGACTGAATCATATATTAAATGCAGCTTTTATTGCTTAAAATCTAATAAATTCTTCGTTAAGTTTTGATTTACAGTTATTTTATGGGTAGTCTTTCTTTGCTTTGAAAGTTATTGTTGGGAGTATTTCTCTTACTTTCTGAAATTTTTTTTAAAAAAAATAACATATTCTGAATTTTAAATAAATTTATGCAAATCATATTATTATTGCGCTATTAATTATTCCATTTAAAGAATTTCTTTTCTTTTATTCCATTCAGGCATAGAAACGACATCATGCAATTTTTTATTTATTAAAAGAAAGGCGAGAAATAATAAAAAAAAAATTTAAAAGAACATTATCTCATACATTCAATGTCTTTTCCCCTTTATGTAATCCTTTTGAAGTACAGAGGAACAAAATTTGTCATGTTTTCTAACATCCATTGATAAAGGTGAATCCACGATTTTTTTTTAATATATAATAATGTATTTTATTTCTTAAAAAAATATTCAGAATTTTAAATAAATTTATGGAAATCAGATAAAAAGAATTATTATTGCGCTATTAATTATTCTTTTTAAAGAATTTCTTTTCTTTTATTCAATTCAGGCATAGAAACAACAGTATGTAAAATTTTTTGTTAAAGAAAGGCAGGGGAAAAAAAAAAAAAAAAAACAATTATATAATACGTTTAATGTCTTTTCCCTTTTATATAATCCTTTTGAAGTATAGAGAACAAAATTTGTCATGTAACATCCATTGATAAAGGTGAATCCACATTTTTTGTTTTTATAATAATGTATTTTCCTTTCTTTCTTTTACCCTTTTATTAAGCTCGAAGTGTCAATAAATAGATTGGATTACTGCTTACTTCCGAATCATTAATTTATCAATATAACGACAAGTTTCATTGTATCAACTTGAGAGAAAAAAAACTATGTAAAAGATCATAAATATTAAGTCGTATTTATAATGTCTCTCCTCGCTAACATAATAACGACAGAGAGAATTTATTATTTTGGTGAAAGAGATTATAAAGTCATTTTCTAAAGACAACCAGAAAGAAGGGGAAAAAAAATAATAATAAATGAAAACTGGCACGAAAGTGAGGAAAGTCATCCTTCAATGGCCAAGTTTTAATTTCTTGGTAATTAAACTTGCAAAGCAGTTTTCGAAAATAACTCAAATTAACTTTTTATGTCCGACACGGTCTCAGGAGCACTGCACATCTCCAATATAAAAAAAAGAAGTAAATAAATAAAATTGAAAAATCCTGTACCATTTTCTTTAACCGCCGCCGTCCAATAAAATAGAGGGGGGAGAGAGAGATCCAATCACCTTTCACGTCACTTGGCATTCCAATTAATGCCTCGGTTACCGTGGTTACGGCTATCATTATAAGTAAAAACGAAGAAAGAGAGATGGCTGCTGCCATTCACCGAAAGCTAAAAAGATGGTCTTTCGATGAGGCTGAGCGCACTAGAACCGGCTTCATTAAGAATCCTGCAGCAGCAGCCAAGCTTTTTAAACGAGACGTTTTTGAAAGGGAAACTATCAGCAAAATAAATAAAAAGAAGCACATTTCTAATTTCGAATGGAAGAATCTTTTTAAAAGGGCGGGGGAAATATTCAAATAAGGAAATCCTTCTTGGCAACCATTAAAGTTAATAGGTGGCACCAACAAGAGAGCGTTTCATACTAATACAAAAGGAGGGAAATATTTGATTCTTGATTGGAAACGATGTCCTATAGTTGAACTAGTTTTGGAAGAAACAGCAATCAAACTAACCGTTAAAGATGGGAAGTGTATGAGAGAGACGATATAATTTTTCTTTTTCGACTATAAAACCTCGGTTTTTATGTCTTCACTAAACCATCAAATCAGGCACGAATGTGCCAAAAAAGAAAGAGATTGCAACAACAACAGTAAACGATGTATAGTACGTCAGAGTCAACGAACTTGTTCACTTGCTAGAAATTTATTAGTTTTTGAGATTCACCTTTTAAGTATACTATCAAAATGTCGTAGTTATCTAATGAGTTTTATGTTTCTCGACGTAAGGCGGCGTTTGAAATAGTTGCATATAAAAGTACTTTATGACTGAATTTCTGAAACTCCTTACTCGTAGGCGGCCTGATAGCCAATTGGCTAATGCTCTGGGCTTTGGTACCGCAGGCTTAAGGTTCGAATCCTGGCTGTGGCATGGATGTTTGTGGGTGGTTCGGAATCCACTTTAAACTGTAGGTCCAGGTCTAATTAGCCTAAAGTGTGCACAAAATGATCGTAGATCCTTACTCGTAATATAACGTTTTAATAAAGTTTCACATTTTTTGCTGGAAATTTGCATTACTGGTTTTAAAGTCTTAAATATTATTTTAGTAAAATTTGAATTTAAAAAAAAATCTGATATTCTTTTTATTGCTGTCATTTAAAATGTTATGATTGACTAATGAATTTTGTTTCCCTCTATTTGCTGGATATAGCAGTTATCTCTAAAAATAATTTCTCCTTTGGCGCAACAGCCCCATGGTGGAGCCTAGTGGCAAATTTCGAGACATGATATGTTTTTCTTTTTACGGGTAGGGTTTTCAGCCCTACTCTCAACGTTCTACCGTCATATTAGACCGGTACCTGAGTGGCCAAGTGTCTGGCGCTCTGTGCCACAGGTTTCAGAGTCGAGTCCCGGCTGTGCCATAGATGTTTGTAGTGGTTCGGAATCCAATTTAAACCGTAGGTCCCGGTCTCATATGACTGTAAGAGCTTCACGGAGCCCAGTCAGACTTCTCTCACTCACATAATTCCCAAACTGCTCTAGGCACAGTGAATGTAATGTAGTGTGGTGTGGAGTAGTAGTAGTGGTCATATTAGACCGGGACCTATGTTTTAAAGTGGATTCCGAACATATACGAACATCCATGATCCATGGCACCGCTGGGGATCAAACCTGTAACACCGAGTACCCTAAAAGTAATTTGGGTCCTGAAATTACTGCACTTCCAAGATCGTTTCACATAGTAAAATTTGAAATAAATATTTTTGTAAAAAAATATATATATAATAAAATAAACGTATTTAAGTCATTTTTCGTTTATTAGGTTATGGAATGGTTTCGGAAGTTTTTTGAAAGATTAATTTGTTAAAAATATTATTTTACTCGATAAATTTTATACTCTAAAAATTCATATTACTCATTAATTCATATTCTAATAAATTCATTTATTTATTTTTGAATAAAAAAAAAAAGCTTTTTTTTATTTTTATTTTTTATTCATAAATTCAGCAAACGCTACCAGCTGTATATGCTAGAAAAATTATTTATGGTATAGAGCAAGAAAAACAGTATATTTTGTGTTTATATCATATTTTTTTGTAGCCTGAAACCGTATAACATACTTTTCTTTTTTTGCAATTACTGCAAAAAAATATGCTTCTGTGTTTGAGTGAGGTTGTCCAGTCACATTTTTTTTACATTAAGAAATTCTTGTTTCCAGATGAAGGGAGGTTGGGGGGGGGGGG
>BPLQ01010955.1:0-127844 GCA_021605075.1 Caerostris darwini | reverse complement strand
TTTAATAATTCCTATAAAAGTACTTCTAGGGAATTGTTAAATATCTTCTAATAAAGTGGAAACGCATTCTTAAAACATTTTTATCCGAAATACTCTTTAAAAAAACCTATTATTTGAAGATATAATATTCATTTCACATAATTATTTCAATACTTTGTCTATGTGTAGGAGTTTTAAAACTATCGTTTTAAAAAAAGGGAAGTTAACATTGCTAGCGATGTTACATTGTGAAAACTTAACCATTGTTCCGCTTAAGGACAGTTAATACCCGTGTAGGCGTAGAACAATTGTTTCTGAAATCGATCTGCATAGTTCGAAACGCCCTAGTTCGGCGAAATTTCCACAGATTTCCTCTTCCGGAATTCTTTTCAGTTAAAGTATTCCCAATTTTTTTCCTGGAAGGTTTTCGTTTGTCGAAATCTATTCTTTTTATCTCGGGTCTCCATTTTTTTTCCTTAGGAAAATTGATATTGCTTTAGTACACTTTAAAGTTTTTTGTACTTGTGCTAATTAACAAAGTAGCCTTTTTTGTATTTTTAAAATGTAATGTTTTTGCAACTATGTGTTTGCATGAAAACGGTGTAAAAAAATTATTTTAATTTATTCAATTTTTGAAATTGCAGTTTATTTTATATTCTTCAGCGAAATTAATTTACCTTGTTTGTTTTAAACGTTAATATCAACCAATTTATTCGTTTTTCTGTATATTTATGAATTCCTTTTAATTTCCGACGGTTGGCATGAGATTGTACAACTAATGAAACTCTCAATCTTTTAAAAAATTAAAGCATATTTTTTTAAAACTTTTCTTAAAATAAAAGCTAATATGAAATAGCATAAAATGATTTTAAGGCCATATCGCAAAATAGGCTCCGTTTGGGATTTGGCCACTTTTGGTGTTACCAACTGAGCGATAAGTCGCCAAATGTACTTACTGCAATTCATTTCAGGTACAATCAGAATTTGGTGAACGTTGGGGTGAAAGACTTTTTGACGCCAAATCCCAACGACCCCTATTCTGCGAGTTGACCGATTTTAAATATGTCCGTGTGAGTTCTGCGCAACTATTTGGCTTCCCTTTTATTTAATTTTGGCTTGCTTTCCCTTCTGTAACCCTTGGTGACATGCATATCAATGTCATTCATGAAATTCAGTATACAATACAGCAATCTTTAAATAAAGAAAATTAATTACTAGATTGACACATTTTCATTTGATTGACATATGACACATTAATTTAACACTATCGTAGCAATATGCACTGATAATTTCTTTCTCATTAAATAAAATAATTAATTTCTGGACTATTCTATAAGTTTCAGATGAATAAAAAAACGTTATTTCTCTCTTTGCTCATACTGACATAAAGTAGATAAAACATATTAACTATTGAATTATCTCCGCCTAAATGTTTTGTAATAAATAAGAAAAAATGTGCATTGCCATTTTATCAATTAAAATGTACCAGTTTAACCCTAGACTCCTGTAACTCCGAAGAAATTGCCAATTTTGCAAGCCAATCCCTTTTTAGAGTTACCATAATTAAATTCGTAGAATTCAGTTTTTTAAAAGCATTATAGTTAATCCTTTAATGTTATTTTCAATTATATTTTTAAGAGAAAAAAAAATTTCTGATTTATAGATTAAAAAATAATGGAAAAACGTTATTTCATTTTTCTTATGTTCATTTCACGTAAGATATATAACGATTTGTCGGCTATTGTTGACGAATATAAACATTCGTTATGATGTTGCCACTCATTGAAATAGAAAACAAATTCATTTTATATTATTCTCTCTGGAAAACGTTTGTTTGGCTTATTAAATTTTTAAAAGGCGTGAAAATTAAATGCAAATTCAAAATATGTAACGTTTTTATAAATTACTGATACAGTCCGAGTTATTGATACAATTAGGATTATATTGAAAAAATTAGCATTGATATTTTTTACAAAAAAGCGTTAACTTCCTGACTGTTCAACTATTGGCTGTTATTTTCATATTAGTTGAATGAATATTATATTTTTTAAAAATAAAGTTTGCTGGATGTTTATTACCGATGAATTTTACCGACTAATTTCTAGCTGCTTGATGGCCAATTGAGTAGCGCTCTGGCTTTTAGTACCACAAGCTTCTGGGTTTTTTTTCTCCTCTCTATTTTATATGGCGTTAACTATAAATTTTTTTTTACAAAATTAATTATTTAAGCTGCGAAAGCCCAAGTATTATTTTATTGGTTAATCTATCATAGGACATGATTTTTCCTTTTTTTAAATTAATATCAGTACATCGAGGTAATGTTTTTGGTTGGTTGCCTCTGGTGCTGCTCTGTACTGGATGTTTGTTAGTGGTTCGGAATCCACATTAAACTGTAGGTCCCTGTCTAATTAGCCCAAAGTGTGCACAAAATGACCGTAAGCGACAAACCAAACCCAGACTTATTACTTTGATATAAAAGAGTTCAAACATTTTATTTCATGAAGCCTGGCAATCTGTATTATATTCTCTAATGTTATAAAAATCTTGCTAGAATCTCATCATTACTTAAATCTAAAACATTAGTGAACAACTGTTATATTAATTACATGAAAGTTTTAAATATCACAAGGCACATATGAACCGCAATACATGAGTCACTTTCAGTATCAGTTCCATCCGTTGTAGAGCGTTGCGATATATCGTCTTTAATGAGTGAACCATATGGTTTCCCTTTCCATTTATAGCGATTGCATCTCCACCGACAGCTGTGTCGCCTTGCCATAAAGTGGCAGGTTAATGAGAGATCTCTTGTTTTGCCTCTCTCGCTCCGTGCTGTAATAACATGGAACAGTGTTTACCTTACCCAGAGACCTGCAAAGACCGAGATTGAAAGTTGGCGAGGCTTTTTTCTTGTGTCACATATATATGTAGGTTTGTTGTAATTCATGGATGTTGATTTTATCATACCCAACCAATTATGTGAAACAGGATATTTCTATTAGAAAGTTAAACAAAAAATAATATTGCTTGGGTTGATATGATTTGCATTAGAGTTTATTTAGGGGGAAAAAATTGGTGAACCGCTTAATTAAGGCTCTTTAAATATGACGCGGACTGATGGGCAACTGGCTCAGGCCGTTGGTATCGCAGGCTTCAGGATCGAATCCTTGAGGTGGCATGGATGGGTGTTGATGGTTCGGAATCCACGTTAAACTGAAGGTCCCGCTCTAATTAGCCTAAAGTGTGCACAAAATAGAACGACAAACCGAACCTTAAATATGGTGCAGCCTGATGGCCAATTGGCTAGCACGCTGGCCTTTGATACCACAGACTTCAGGTTCGGAATCCACTTTAAAGCATAGGTCCTTGTCTAAATAGCATCGTAGAGCATTGTGGGGGTAGTGTTACTCGCGTCCGTAGCATATCTTCATGCTGTACGTGTCCCCTGGGTAGTGCTAAATGAGTAACAGCGGTGCAGCCCTTGCTTTTGGCATAAAGATTAACTGTCACCGTATTGCTAGTTGCATTAGAACAACAACATAAATCTGAAACAGCGATCAATTGTTATATTAATTACATGAAAGTTTTAAATATGACTAAACTTATTTTACCGCAATACATGAGTCACTTTTAGAATCAGTTCCATCAATTGTAGTGCGTCGCGATATCATCTCACTCTACTGCATCCCGATATCGCGTCATCTTTAATGAGTGAACCTACGGTTTCCCTTTCCATTTATAGCCATTGTAATATCTCCACCTTTCCACCAACAGCTGTGTCGCCTTGCCATAAAGTGGCAGGTTAATGAGAGATCTCTTGTTTTGGCTCTCCTGCTGGCGCTACAATAACATGCAGCAGTGTTTACCTTGCCGAGAGACCTGCAAAGACCGAGATTGAAAGTTGGCAAGGCTTTTTTTTTTCTTCTGTTTCCTCCCCTCCTACGTGGAAAGGGTGTTTTTTTCTCTTTCTGCTTCAAAGAAAACATCCCACGTTCTTAACGGTTTCAGCGTGTTAGGTAAATAGGCTAAGGAGGTTATTTTTCAGCGTGACTTCATCGTGGAAGAGATGAGTTAAGTGTCTTGGCTTCTCTTTATGAGACTGCGGAACGGAGTCCGTCACTTAGGTAGTGAGAATACTACTTATAAATCTGCCCCGGTAAAAGGCAGTAAAAATTTCATCTTGTGTCACAGATATCTGCAGGTTTGTTGTAATTCATGGGTGTTTATTTGTAATGCCCGACCAATTATGTGAAACAGGATGTGCGGATTAGATAAAAGTTAAAAAAAGAAAGAAAAACATAATTTTGGTTGGGTTGATGTGATTTGCTATGGGGTTTGTATAGGAGGGGAAATGTTGAACCGTTTAATTAAGACTTCTTAAATATGGTGTGGCCAGTTGGTCAGCGCTCTGCAATTTGGTACCACAGGCTTCTGGTTAGAATTCTGGCGGTGTCATGGATGTTTGTGAGTGATTCGGAATCCACGTTAAACTGTAGGTATCGGTCTAATTAGCACAAAATGACTATAGCGAGATAAACCAAACCTTTAATATGGTGCGGCCTGATGGCCAATTAACTAGCCGTCTGGCCTTTGGTACCGCAATCTTCTGGCTAGAATTCTGGCTCTGGCATGGATGTTTGTGAGTGGTTTGGAATTCAGGTTAAACTGTAGGTACCGGTTAAGTAGCCTAAAATAGTGACCGTAGAGCGACAAACCAAAACTTAAATTTGGTAGATTAACTTACTATGACATCATTTTGTAGTCAACATTTTTAAATGAGTGTAATGCTGAATCTGCTACACATTTTTGAGTTTAATTGATAAATGACCTTAGACTAAGTCATGTTATTGTATTTGGATAATAATAAACATTTAAAAGTACATTCTATTATATGTTTATTAATATTTATCTGGCAACTAGCATACCGATTACGGAATACCAATGGAGATAGAACCCCTTAACCTCCTCATGTTAATTCATATATGAAGTTAATTTTTGGCAGCTTAAAATGTTATTAAATGATAAAAATAATGTTTCTAAAAATGGTACTCTGAAAAAGTTTAAAAATATATATATTTAAAATAAAAATAAGGAAAAAAAAATTTTAACGTGTAAAAATAAAAAGAATTTAGGTTAAAAATTCTGTACAATTAGAGACCAGTTGTAGATGCCATAAAAATTTGTTTGTCATATAAAATTTGTTTGCTGAATATTTATCAATTTACTAAAAAATCGTCACTCTTAGAATTCTGCTTTTATAGCAATAAAAGAAATTTAATTTAAACCAGAAGAGCTTCATATGTTTGAATCGAAATTAAATTAAATTTTTTATGTAGAATATCATAATTTTTTGAATAAATTATATATAATTCATTAATTTAGTTTAGATGGTCAAATTAAAAGATGCGACTTTTGTTTCTGATAATGATTAAATATTTCCGAAATTTTATTTTTACGTCTTAGCTACTGATACAATAGTTAAATAAAAACTATTTCAGTTTCAGTTTCTCTATTTTTTTTCAGTTCCAAAATATTTTGGAATGGAAAATCCGTTTTAAGGACGTTTCGTAAAACTCTCAATTAACTGAAATAGATAAGAAATATTAGATGCTAGAATATCTGATTCGAAACATTAGATGCATGAAAAACTTATACGTAACATTAGATGCATAAAAAAATTATTCGACACATTAGATGCAAGAAAATTTGATTCGACACATTGGAAGCAAGAAAATCTGATTCGAATCATTAGCTACAAGCAGGAAACATAAATTTTGCACCAGATTGTATTGATATCTAAAAATCGGATTTATAAAAACTATTCCCTTTTGTGCTATAAATAGGTGTGCCATAAATATTTTTTTATGAAAATACGGAAAAATAATAAAATATTGTATTTATTAAATGAACACTTGGTTAAGAAATGCAGAGTAGCACAAAAGAAAAGAACTAATCATTCATTAAAAAACTTTTATTTTTTGTGTGCCTGTGAACAATGGGCATCTTTTGTTATTCTGCTGATTTATTGCGTAAAACAAAACTTCCCTTTAACCTTTTTAATTATATTCTCCTGGTATTGTTTTCGATAATTGCGACTGTGCTTTTTTTTTTTTTTTCCCCGAATACTCCTCTCTTTAAACGGTTCTCTCCACCTACACCTCCTTTCCCCTATCCTGGTTTTGTTGGAAGCGGATTGGATGAGGAATAGTAGAAAAGCAAAGCCTTTAAAAAAACAAAGCAGTGCTTAATGTGGAATCGATACATATTAGGAGCAAAGGGAAAAAAAGTAGTTCTATAAGGTTGAGTAGTTAAAGGATGAGAGCGTGCTGTAATTGTCCTTTGTTGTTTTGACTACCTGTATATATATTATCGTAAATATTGGCAAATATATAGAATGATGCTGCACAGCTATTATACCAAATATTTTTTTTGCTGGCTAATTTTGTACTGAAGATTTTGATAGTTATTTTTAAGTGCTTTTAAAAAGGTGTCAGAAACGCATATTAGAGTTTTTATGGGGTTTTTTTAAAATTTATTTTCGATTCATGCATTACGCGCAAACCGGGTAAATATATATCTATATATACACTACAGTTTTAAAAATTCCCAATTGAGTTGCAAAAAAAAAGGAAAAAACGACTGGCATTTCCTGCAGTGCAAAAGTGATTATTTTTATATGCCCGACTCGTGGCTCATTGGTAGCGTCCGCCGCTAGTGAGAATAAGAGCTGAGGCTCAATCCACTGGGACCATTATAGGCTCTGTTACAAAAACGAGGAGACTTGATGGCGTTTGTGATGTTTAATATCTTGCCTTGTCAGTCGAAGT
This sequence comes from Caerostris darwini, assembly GCA_021605075.1. Lineage (NCBI taxonomy): Eukaryota > Metazoa > Arthropoda > Arachnida > Araneae > Araneidae > Caerostris > Caerostris darwini. The sequence continues at coordinate 121,038 of BPLQ01010955.1, read as the reverse complement.
ACACGGTGGGGGTTTTCAGAGTTTTCTCCCATACGTTCCCCCTAAAAGTCCTCTCGGAAGACACTGCCCTCCTTCTTTAGCGACACAGAACCAAATCACACTTCTACTTACATGTGCTCCATCACAATAGAAGCTGCCCCATTTCCCTCCATCCACACAACAAAAACAATTTTTCTTTATTTACATGGCTAACTATGTAATATTATTAATACCTGTTTTTTTTTTAACTCATGAAAAAAAATATTCAATTTAGAAACATAAGATGTACTTCTTTTTTGTGGTATATTTATTTGCCCATGTATATTTCTCGGTTTTTTTTTGTTATTCATTTGTGCTCCTTCCTATTATTTTCATCCAAAATGGGTGTATTCGGTATAAGAAGAAAAAAAAATGTCCACCCTATTTCCCCCTCCATATATCTTAACGGATGGTCGTTTTGGGCGTAACGAAATAAGCCCTTCTATATTTAGGGTCCATGTTCAGCTAAGATGTGTATAAGTTAATACAATTCTGGAATGTTCAATAACTTATATATAATTATTATTACATGTTCATAACTAAAACGGATGCGCTGTCAAATGTTGTATTTTTTTATGTTGAAATAAAGCATTGTTATTCTTTTCTATGGTACAATGTTAAATCATTTTTCTTTGTAGATTCATTCTTAACCTAATTTTGAATCTTTACCTTTATCCAAGTCTTTCATCTAAAACATGAAATTAAATCAGGTGTACCTTACTTAAGTGTATAAGGATTACTTAAAATGTACGTTCCGCCATCTTTTAATTCCATATCATGCTGCGCTTTTTTTTACGAAATGCATTATTCTACTGTAAAGTTCGAAGCTTTATCTAAGTTTTAAAAGATTTCAAATGTATTTCAGAGATAGAAAGTGCATCAATTTATATAAGTCATAATTTATATATTCATTTCAGTAATTCGGGAAATTTGTATATTGTATATTGATTATACAGGTATTTCTCATTTTCACACGAAATTATAATTCATGATACAAAGTTTCATTTCTTAGATTCCCATATCTTTACATTTGAATAAGATATGGAATAAGATAGATACATAATTACGATTATTCATGATACGGAGATGCATTTCTTGGATTCCCATGTCTTTACATCTAAATAAGATATGGGATGGGATAAGATATAGATACATAATTGCGGTAATTCGTGATACGACGATGCATTTCTTGGATTCCCATAACTTTACATCTGAATAAGGTATGGGATAAGGTAAAGATACATAATTACGATAATTCATTATATGATAAGGTAAAGATACGTAATTGCGATAATTCATTATGGGACAAGATAAAGATACATAATTACTTTAATTCATTATGGGACAAGATAAAGATTCATAATAACAATAATTCATGATACAAAGATGAATTTTTTGGATTCCCATATCTTTGCATCTAAATAAGTTATGGGATGAGATAAATATACGTAAAAGTTGGACATTTGGTAAAATCTCAAAAGAATTCATCTCACGCATGCTTGCTTGGAATATTCTTCTTGAAGAACTGATTGGTTCTGCTGCACTCAGATAGAAGCAATCACTTTTTGCGTTCCAAAAAAAATGCAGCAAATGCAATTCCATCGGTGGCGCCTCACTTGCATACGTGAACATACAAAGGAATGAAGCCATCCCCCCCACCCCCTTTTCATCAGGCCACCCCCATCTTTAATCAGATCGCGCGCCCTTCACACATAAAAAAAAGGTGACCTTCATGGAACTTTTCCATCAAAGGGGTGTAGTGTAGCAAGTAGGTTTCTTTTCCTTCAAAAAGGAAGGCCAGGTGTAGATCACTTTTCCTAATTACTTCTCCGATCTTGCAATTCTCCGAGCGAGGGAGAAAGAACTGCTACTATTACTTCTGTGGACCTGCTTCTCCTCTGCAATTATTTTTTGTTGCAGTTTCACGTTTACGAGAAATCGATTGCTGTTGTTATTGTGTTTGATGCACAAAAGAGTTAAAGTTGCAGACGGAATCTCTTTTTGCGAACTTTTTTTTTACCATAAGCAGGGGGGGGGGCGCCCGAGAGGTGTTTATTTTTGGAAAGGGTTCGTGGATGTTTATATTTGGGGAGGAATGAATTCGCATTGGGAGCATTTGTTTGCCTTTTTGTATCCAGGACTTGGTTTCAGTACTATGATGCCATCACAAATCAATTTTGACTCCTTTAGTTGCCTTATATGATATTTTATAACTAACTTTATAGATATAACTTTCTATAAAAGGATACTATTTTTGTGAATATTGTATGTTGTGAAGTATTTAAAATTACATTTATAGAGAAAAGGATTTTAAAGGTTAAAAAAAAAATGAATTAAAATATGTTTTTTTGAAAGAGTCATTATGTATACGCCTGATATTTGTTGGGGCCTGATGGCCGAGTGACTAGCGCTCTGGCCTTTGTTACCATGGGCTTCAGGTTCGAATCCTGGCGGTGAGTGACATGGAGGTTTTTTAGTGGTTCGGAATCTACTTTAACCCATAGCTCCCGGTCTAATAGGATCGTTGGGCGTAGGTCTGACAGCCTTATCCCGTAAAAAAAGAAAACGTCTTCTGCATCGATATCTGCCAATAGGCAGATGGCCTTGGACCACCATGGGGCTGTTGCATCACTGATGAAGATGGTATTTGTTGATATGATTTGAAAATTGAACGCCTAGGAGGATGCAAGTCAGAAGAAAGAAAATGTGATAGGTTGTGTAAAATATCAATGAATGTAGCACTTGTAAGCATATCTGAATACAAAATAAGCCACTGATGACGCAATAACGTATTTTTATTGTGTAAATATTTAGAAATGCTATTTAAAATAACTTTAAAAAAAAACAATCACGATATGCATTTTTTTTTTTTTTTAAACCTTTTAGAGTGAAATGGTTTTTTAAGAATCGATATCTTTTTGCAAAAATGCAAACTTTTTAATAATTAAAAAATAATTTTAGTAATTGAAAAGCTTCTTAATCTCGTAAAAGCAAAATAAATAAATACAAAAGGTATTTGAAGTTTCATTAATTACTAGTAAATTATATTTAGAAATCTCAGAACCTTAGAAAAATAATTAATTACACTTTCTATATGTTTTAAAAAGTTAAAAAAAAATAATAATCTCGGTTCATCTTCTCATGTACTGAATATCGATTATGCGCATATTTTACTCGCTCGAATTCATTCTCTTTTTTCTCTCTTGGGATCATTTAAAACCGCTGCTGAATTCCGAGCATAAAAATCCGCCTTCATTTGCTAAAAGCTTTTCTCGATATTGATTTCCATTTTCTTGAGATGACTGATGATAAACTTGTGATCGAGCCCTTTAGAATGTTTGAAAATATATAAAAAAGAAAAGAACATCGGACAAAATCGTCTGCTACTTCATTAACAAATCGCAACGAACGACTTGCTGCCGTTCTTATTCATTCCGCGCGCATAAAAATGTTCGAAAAAAGAATTTCCCCCTTTAGAATAAATGGCGAACTCTCTTCGGAACAAAAAGAAATCAGCTGTTGATGCCACCCGGCCGAATTTAAATTAATTCCAATTTCTCTCGCCCCGTCGTCTGATGGTTTAATTTTCTTTTTCATTGTTCCTCTTCACTTCAGTTCTCCTTTCCAAGATTCTTCTTTGCTTGCATCTCAGAAAATTAATTTAGTTTAAATGATTTTTTTCTTTTTTTTAATATTATTATTATTATTCCAGCCTTTTCTCGGCCTTCATTTCAGTATTTTTAAAGAACAGCTTTTCGCATGGAATTCTGTTTCCTTACCTTTTTCCCCTCTTTGTTCTAATTGAATTTTGCTTTATTCATGTTGTTGAAAAATGACTGTTCTCTAACCCATTAAATTTTTCTGAAAAAAGAATTGTTTTCCCTTTAATTATTTAAAATATTCTTTTTTTATTCTTCTTTCGAAGAAGTTGCAGTTCACGAAAGGAAAAAAAAAAAAAAAAAACTGTAGTAATTATTATTGAAGAAAAGAAAAGTATTTTATTTTTATTACAATCTCTCTAAAGATTGTGTAAAGTTTTCGAATCGTTTGTCATGCTTTAAGACGTCATTAATAAATGAAATTTCGATTTTTGAAAGTAAATGTTTCCCTTTTGTTTTTGATGTTGAACTGCGTATTTGTTTAAACTTCGGAAAGTGTAATGAATTTTTTTTCTAATTTTAAATTCGGTTGTATAATTATTTTAATTATTATTATTTACTTTATACCCAATATATTAAAAATATATTGCAAGCAGTCTTCGGTGCACTTTTACGTATACCTTAATTATGTATGATAATAAATATAATTGCTGTTTTTATTTATTTAGGCTGAATATTTACTTTTACTATTAAATTTCATTTTTCATGAATTCCAAAATCTTGTAATACATTTCTATCAAATTATACATATATTAGACATAAATTATACATATACTATATAGGTCTATACTGGACCTTTAACGGCTTCAAGCAAAGGGCCACTTTCAGATTCCTTGGAACACTTTAATTTTTATTTACAATCTTTATACTTATATGCATACTGAACTCTGTTTATTGCTATTTATTATTCTCAAATTTATTATCTATTTTCAAATGTTCACTCCAACGTTGGAGATTTTCAGAGCTCTTGAGTCTGCGTCGAATCTAATTGTCTGGTCTGCGCCAGACTTTAATTATGCTGCGTAATAAACGAAACCACAAGGGGCTCACTTTGAAAAACAGACAGAAATCCGAGCCTATTTCAGAGGAAAAAAGAAAAACACTTCTTGACGACTCGTCGCAGAATTCTCTCTATTCTTCACCAAAAAAAAAAAAAAAAACACATCCTTTTAAGACAATCCGCCAATGACACTTTCTCAGCCCATGGTCTAACACTAATCACGATGCAACAACTGATGGTGTAGTCCATATTCAATCTGTAATTGTTTCGACCTGTGAGAGTCGCACAGACAATTCATGAGGTCTTGTTATCCATTACACCGAATATCTGCTATCAGATTTGAGTGACAGGCTGTTCTCATTGGTATAAAACACTAATTGTATGTAATATAACTAACTAGAACACTACTTCTATGCTGTCAAATTTGAGTGAGGGGTTGTTATAATGTGCTTGTTAAAAATATACATTTCTCTCACCTGGGAATGGAAGGCTATAACTCTTCAAGTGGGAAAAATGCTACCCACTACTAGTGCATTTTGACACTGCCGTCATTCTTCAGCGTCACGGAGCCAAGTCAGACTTCTACCTACAGGTGCTCCGTTATGACAAAAGCTGCCTCCCCTTTTCCTCCTTCCATGAGACCACACTTGTTCTTGGATTGGGTCTAGATGCTGCTGTCTACCAAGTGGGATAAAAAACAACAACAACAAAAAAGTATTTGCTTTGAATCTATTTAAATAAAGCTTGGTACGCTGGACGTATGATGCCAAATTTGCACGAGTGAACTGCATGAATCAATCAAAATTATAAACTAATATAACTCTTATCTGTATTGTTTTTAAAAATGATATATTAAATTTATTTTCCATTTAGAGAAGAACAATTAAATTTTAATCTTTTCTAAAAAAAAAAATAAATAAAAGGTTTAATTGTGAGTATTTTACTAAGCATAAAAATATGCTCATAGTTTAATGGTCAATTGATTAAATAGATTTTAATAACAACCTGCCAGAAATACAGCTACGTTACGAATTAGTAAGCGTAAAGCGGTATGAATATATCATTTGTCTAAATCTTTTGAACAATTGAAAAATCCCTATTTTTCCTGCGAATTTCAAATAAAGGGATGGGGAAAGGAGGAGGTATCTCCCGATTTCCCTACACTTTCCCTTTTCCATTAATTATGAGTCTTCCATTCGCGGAAAATTCCGACTATTGTTGCTCCCTCCGAACTATTTAATGGGCCGCCGAATGCATTTATTTGTTCATGGAATTCGGAGAAAGCCTTTCGAATGTTTTTAATGATGCACCACCCCTACCTCTGCCTTCGTTGCCATTTATTTAAACGTTAACATCCCCGGCAGCTCTTACTGCGTGTTGCGTTGTTTTCATGGGGAGAATAATTATCCGCTCGCCAGGAGGAAAGCACCTCAACTCCTCTCTTTATTCAATTCCAGCGTCCATTGTGCTTGGCGATTGGACGGCTTTTATGTTGGCGCGGCTCTTAGTGAAGTCCATTACATTTGTTAAGGGCGGAGGGAGAAAAAGTAGGGAGTAGGGGAGGTGCTTCATTTTTCCTTCCTGTATAAAGGAATTTCGAATCACATGGAGAAGAGTTTTAATTTTAGTTTTTAGTGATGGTTTTTTAATATCACATTTCAGTTTTTGTAACCTGAATTTCGAAGTTTAAATTACTAGAAAACTTTTTAATATGTAAATTAAAAAAGTGATTATTTAAGAGAAATCCTTGCACTTTTAGCATTTGTATATATTATAGATTTATGTGTTTATATAATATATATATATAAACTATTAGCTATCAATTTTAAATTATTTTTGATTACCATATTTTCTTACAAGTATAGTATTAGAATAGAAACTTAATAACATAAACATCTATTTCCATAAAGAATGTTTTTATTTTTTTAATTTGAAAAAAAAAAAAAATTTTTTTTGATCTATTTTAATTGAAAAATAAAATAAGGAAAGAAACTCTGTTAGTATGCAGTATTTAACACATTTAAAGACATATAATTTAAATTAGTGGAAGGATTCCACTTCTAAGCTGAAAACCAGGTACATGTTGGATGACCGAAATATACTCCCTCTCCCGGTGAGAGTCTGTAGGCCACGACTTACAGATGTCAATGCAGGTCGCTAGTGCATACTTACAAAACTTCAAAATTAAGAATGGAAAATATTAGAAACAAATTTTTTCAAATAGTGGATGATTTCATTCGAAAATGAACGTTGCATAGAGAAACAACTATTTTAAAAAAAGAGAGCATGAAAGATTGTTTTGTGAATATATTTTCCGCTTTAAGACATGAAAGTGTTTTTTAAAACAAGAAACAGTGTTTGTTTTTTAGTTTTGTAAACAAATAATCTTTGGTGTTTTGGTTATTAAATGAGATAAAATAGAAGATTCTATTAGTTGTATGCTTGAAAATTAAGAATTTATTTATATTTTTTTCCTGAACAAATATTTTCTAATTATTTAAATTTTTGGGAAGAAATATTTTTTTAATCGATATTGTAGTGTATATTATCTTCAAGATTAAGTAGTTTCTAAAATCATCTTATTAATTGGGGGGGGGGATGAATTGATGTAAATGCATGAAAAAAATAAGTTTGACTCTCTTAATTAATATTCATTCTAAAAAAAAAAATTAACTTTTGAAAAAGATGATGTAAAAAAAAAAATGAAAAATTGACTTGTGAAACATAGTAATATTTTGTCAAACGAAATTGATGCATTAACTATATTAAATATGTGCTTAAGACATATTTCTGACATGAAGTAAGACGATAGTTTCTTGTGTATTATGGAATATTTAATTTATTCCTTGGAGTAATAAGGAAAGATAATACTCCAGTCGCACTTTTTTAAATCTCCGTAATCCAACCCCTGAATAAACACAACCATCACCCTACCGGGACAAATGTCGCCAGCACCTGCATACGATAAAATAAAGGCCTCGCCGCCGTGGCAGCACTTAAATCCAAATGACAGATCGTTAACGTGAGTGGTTGATGCTGTAACCGCCCCAAAAATTCATTAAAATAACTATTTCACATCGCTTTTGCACAACTCCAGACTCCATTCCCTCCCCCTATTCCACCCCCACCATTTCGCCATCTTCATCGTCGCCATATTAAGCTTCCAATAACGCGGTAAAAAGATTATCGATCTCTGGCTTCGTAATTTGCTAATTAAAATCCAGCTCGTGACACCCTCAACTCCACTCGTGGTGAGTTGCAGGGGAAAGAAGAAAAAAAAAAAAAAAAATTAAAATAATCGTTTGGCCTTCAGCCAGTTTCAGTCTCGAATTACTTACTCTACCGCTTTTTGGAATGTTTTTGTTACGGATGATTCCGGATTCGAATTCTTTTCTGTATTATTTTAGTGTAATTATGCTTACTTTATTTGCAGATAAAATTAATAACAATAATAATAATATTAAGTTTAAGGAGATTATATTTCCCTTTACTTGTAAGAATGTAATTCGATCTATACACAATAACGATAGAAATTAATTATATCGTTAGATTGGAAGTCGTTTGGCGTATAAAACAAAGTAAATATGTCATGTAGAAATAATGAAAAATTAATACAAAAAATTTCTCAGAAATGCAAACAATAAAATATTGGAAAGGGAAGAAAAAAAAAAAAAAATGTTCCGAAGGAAATTTTCGATTGTGAAACAATTCGAATGTTATTAATTTTGTTTTGTTTTCATGGCAACACAAGGGGTTTTTTTTTTAACAAGTTCTAATCTTTTCTGTATTATTTTAGTGTAATTATGCTTTCTTTATTTGTAGATAATAATATTAAGTGTAAGGAGATTACTGTAAGAATGTAATTCGATCTATACATAATAACGATAGAAATTAATTATATCGTTAGATTTTCTTTTTTTTTTTTTAAAGTCGTTTGGCGTATAAACAATGTAAATGTAGACATGTAGAAATAATAAAAAATTAATACAAACGATTTCTCGGAAATACGAAAGATAAAATGTTATTGTAAGAATACTGTGTATTACTTTACTATAAGAGTGTAACTCGATCTATACATAATAATGATAGAAATTAATTATATCGTTAGATTGGAAGTCGTTTGGCGTGTAAACAAACTAAATATGGCATGTAGAAATAATGAAAAATTAATTTTACAAACGATTTCTCAGAAATGCAAACGATAAAATATTGGAAAGGAAAAAAAAAAAAAAAACGTTCTGAAGGAAATTTTCGATTGTGAAAGAGGGAACAAACAGTTCAAATGTTATTAATTCTGTTTAGTTTTGATGTTAAAAAAAAAAAAAAAACTCGCGTGTTTCCAAGTAAATGTGTGTTTAATGGTTCGAACACACGAGATAAAGAGGTTTTTTTTTTTTTTTTTTTTTTTTTTCTGAAGTAGTTGAGAGTTTTGTTTATTTTTGTTTACAGTATTGTCAGTATTTGAATCTGAAAATAATGGCGATGCAAATAACTTAAAAATATGTGAAAATGATGAGATAGCGTATGGTGGCAGTTTTTGCGCACTCGAATGCAAATTTTAAATTAATGTATTTGCCAATGTTTTATTCATAAGTTTTTTTTCCCTTAAAGACAGTTATCTGTTAGGAGTATAAGTGCCAGCCGTTAACTTGGTCTCGTCATAAATTGTGATGTTGCAAAAAAGAGTGCATTACTGTATTGTTGAATGCACGTTGTTTTTTAACTTAATAAGTTGCCTACGTATATAAAGTTTGATTTCGTTTATATTTTCTTTCTCTCCAAAAAAAAAAAAGAAAAAAAGGTTATTGAATTGTGTTTTTAAAAAAAAATTTGCTCTTGTAAAATATTCAAACAGCTCTATTAAATTAATAATGTTAAAAATAAATGGAATGGCTTAAAATAATTTTTATGCAAATATATACGACGAAATGAATTTCTTTTATCAATAAAGTTAATCTGTTTTTGTTGTTTCTTATCCCACTTGGCTGGCCAAGCCCACGAGCCCATATGGACTCATGATTGAAGGGGAAGGAAGCAGCTTCTGTTGTGACCCGTAGGTAGAAGCCTGACTTTTGCTCCGTGACGCTCTTACAGTCATAGAAGACCGGGACCTACGGCTTAAAGTGGATTCCGAACCACTACAAACATCCATGGCACCGCCGGGATTCGAACCCGAAACCTGTGGCACCGAGCGCCAGAGCGCTAGACACTCGGCCATTCAGGTCCCAAATTCGCCAACGGCACGCAGTGTTCCCAGGTGGTCACCCACCCAAGTACTGACCGCGCCCAATGATGCTTAACTTCGGTGATCTAACGAGAACCGGTATATTCAGCATAAAGTTAATCTTCAAAATATAATCGAAAAGAGTATTCAACTTTGATCTTTGGCAAAGTAATATATATATATATATTTTTTATTTTTAAAAAAAGTATATATATACATCACCATCATTGGCTCAACAGCCCCATGGTGGGCCGAGGCCGTCTGCCTACTGACAGATTTCAAGACAGGAGATGTTTTTCTTTTTACGAGGGTAGGGTTGTCAGTCCTACAGTCATATTAGATTGAGATCTATGGTTTAAAGTGAACTCCGAACCACTACAAATATCCATGGCACCGCCGGGACTCGAACCCGAAACCTGGCGTTGCTAGTCGCTAGGCCATCAGGCCCATATATATAGAGAGAGAGAGTTTACTTCGAATTTAAAATTCGAGAATAATGCCCATTCTTATGACATAGCTTATTATAAGCGTAATGTAATATAAATCATAATAATATATTATAAGACTTATATAATTTGGCATTTTCATTATAAAACATGTTAAACTGTCATAGACTATGCATATTATAAATGTCAGGTTTTTTAAATAATTTGTAAGCATATAAAAAATGCTAATTTTTCTTTAAGTTTTCGCGGAATACAAGATAAAATGCAAATAATATTTTTAAAAAAATGTATTTCTGTTCATGTTGGAACTAATTTTAAAGAACGAAAAAAAAAACACAAAAAAAAACTGTTATTCTATCCATTTGTAAGTGATATACAATTAAAATATAATGCAATTAATAAAATACAATTCTTTATGTGATGCTGTGAATATCATCACGTCTCGGTGTATGGAGTTCAGAACCCATTTCCGGGCCTGTTTGTTACCTGATCCATATCCTCAGGCTTTCACCTGAAGAACGTACAGGTGCGAGTCGCGCCATCTGTCGACGGAAGGAGCAGATGTTTGTCTGGCAACGGGACACTAAACACAAACAACGCCGACTTGAGAAGCAGGTAAACCTGCAAGGAAGCATCCCTCCCTGTTCGAGAAGTTTTTTTGAAATTGGGTTATTTACCTAACATAGACGACAGAATAATAATAATATAGGCAAATAAAAAAAATAATAAATGTTTCATTTTCTGTTTTTCAATGTTGATGAAATGTGTTATTCTATTGAATGAGTTTGATTTTGAAAGTCTAAAAAAAAGAAAAAAATCTTTTCTTGGACATTTTATTTTTTCATCATCATAGTAAAGATTTTCTCTCCTCATCATTACATAAATTTTTTCAACCTAATAATTAATCTTACAACCGACTTATTAATTGTATCTTATTTGAATATTTTTTTTTAAAAATTGAAAGTAGGGGGCAGTGGTTTATATAATTTTTTTTTTTTTTTGGTGATTTATGTAATTCAATGTGTCAAATTATGAAAAAATTAGTTTTATTTTCAGAAAAAAATGTTTTTTGTTTTATATAGTTAGAAGCTAAAGTTAAATTTTTCTGAAAATTTCTTTCCCGGCTTTAAAATGTAATAAAAAGATCAATTTTAATATTTTAATACCTTAAATGATTGGTTTATTATATTCACCATCTTAAGTACATCCTTCTGTTGTACGTCCCGGTCTAATTAGCCTAAAGTACCATAGAACGACAAACCAAACCTTCTGTTGTATTCTACACAATAGATAATTTTCAAAATTCTTTTCTCCTCAATTTATTGTTTGGTAATCAGCAATAAGTCAAGATTTGGTTATTTATTTTCACAGTTTATATTGTAGTGAATCTGCATATTCCTCCTGTTACTAATAAATTTATTCATTTTCTTTATATCTGAAAGAAAAGAAAATACTTTCTAAAGATGCTTCGTTTGGATTGTAAGCACGCACAAAGCAATAGACGAGATGATTTTGAAGATTTCACAGTACATGAACAAAAGGCATCGGAAATGCTGAAATTATTATTTGATCAAATATATATAATGACAATTCATGTAAACCGAAAACGAACGAACTAATAAATTTAACTTAATTGAATTGATAATACTAACATATTGAATAACTGATTATATTGAATAACTAAATTAATTGAATTAATAATACTAACTGAAAAAACGTATTATTAGGAAAATGGACTCGGAATCTCTTCTCGTCGTTGTGCAAGGGGTCGTTGTACTGGGAATGGAATGTCACACTTTGGTCAATGACATTTATGTTCCACTTTACACTGAATTTCCCGTTCAATCGTTACTGTACAATACGAATACCTCCAGTCACCAATCTGTTCAACTTCCGTTCAATACGTTGATACATTTATTAAAGTAGGCTGTAGGCGGCATCCAAATTGGGTAGTAAACAACCCTTTTTTTCCATATGGTCTGCGTGATGTTAGGAGGGAGGGAGGCATAATAAGAGATGCCATTCGCGAGTAAGCTACTACGCCAGGTGGTGTCCCCAGCTGTCTGCCGTGCAGCTGTCTTTTTCGACCTTCACTTCCATCCAAACCTGCTCTCGCCTTTTACGGCTTGTTTTTCTCGCTGTCTGCCCTTTTTTGCTGCTGATTTCTCGAGCAGATTTGCATCTGATGATTTCGTAGCTGTGAAAATGCTTGTTTGATCATCCACCAAGGTGTGCATGTAGATGTCTTCTTCGAGTTCCGTGGCCAGAGGGGGGTTTTGTAAATGATAATTTTTTTATGTGTTTAAATGAATGCATAATTAAATATTAAATGAAAAAAATGAAGTTTAATAAATAAATAAAGTTACTGTTTTTAAACTTGGACTCGTGTCTTTTGTAATTAATTCACTCTCATATAGTTATCGCTTTCAGCAATCCTTGCTACTTAATTGTTATTTTGATTTTGATTTTGATTTTTTTTGTCAATAAGTTAAGCAATAATGAAGTAGAATTTTTGTATATGCATATTGATGATTTCGTATCTGTTAAAATGCTTGTTTGATCATCCACCAAGGTGGTCTGCATGTAGATGTCTTCTGCGAGTTCGATGGCCAGAGGGGGTTTTTATAAATGATAATTTGTTTTATGTATTTAAACGAATGCGTAATTATATATTAAATAAAAAAATAAAGTTTATAATATATTTATAAATGAAAAATTTTTTTAAACGTGTTATCGTATATAATTAATTCACACCGAAATAGTTGTTTTTAGTAATTTATTGCTATTTTATAGTTATTTTTATTTTTATGTCGATTTGTTTGTCAATAAATTAAGTAATAATGAAGTGAAATTTTTATATATGAATATTTTTTTTTCAAAAGAAAAGAATCAAATTCTTCATTCATATATGCATTCATTTGCTTTGACGTCCTCGTTAATTGCGGCCTGGTGCCCAATTGGCTAGTGCTCTGGTATCACAGGCTTCAAGTTTTAATCTTGTCGGTGGCATGGATGTTTGTTGGTGGTTCGGAGTCCACGTTAAAGTGCAGGTCCCAGTCTAATCAGCCTGACGTGGCCTGGCCGTTGAAATGACCGTAGAGCTACAAACCAAACCTCCTCATTAATTTAGATATCACTAGCGAATTATTAAAAAAAAATTTAATATAAGTTTTTAAATATATATTTTTTTTAATAAAAGTTTATTAGTTTTTAAATGAATTTACTGATGAAATATTTCTTGGTGGCAACAGTGTGAAATGAATTACTCTAGAAATAGTGAATTATTATTAACAATAGTATTTTAAGCATAATCGTCGTTGGCGCAACAACCCCATGGTGGGCCAAGGCTGTTTGTCTACTGACAGATTTCGAGATGGAAGAAGTTTTCTTTTTTACGGGGTAGGGTTGTCGGCCCTGTGCCCAGGAGTCATGTTAGACGGAGATCTACGGTTTAAAGTCAGTTCCGAACCACTACAATCTCCAAATTATCATGTTTTTTACCAGGGCCTTAAATGAATGGTTACCATGATTATGTGATTTTGATTCATTCGTTTTCTTTTTGACTTTTTAATCCTCGTCTTTTCTTGTCAAAAATAAATGCTCATGATTATATTACAAGATCATCAACTGGATTCTATAGCCCTAAACTTTCCCAATGCTTAATGATCACAGGCAATTCATGAATTAGTAGCTAATCACTATCTTAGAAAGGGTATCTACGAAATTCACAATGATATGGAAATCACGAACAAAAATATTAATTTAGTCACAATCTTTGGTTTAATAAACTCTCATTTATTGGGTTCAGTAAATATTCTGATTTATTCATTCATTCTGACAACGTCTGCTGGGTTCTATTAAAATATATACAATGTATATAAATATATGCATTCATCGAATTTTTGTAAAAAATTTTGAAATGGAATAAATGGATGACGGAAGTTATTATAGTATAGGTATAAAAATCAGTCTTTAAAACCAAACGACTACATCAGAATCCTACCTATTTAGTTTTTATACGTGTACTTGATTACATGTTATTCGATACTAGTGAAAAAGTAAATAAAATAAACGTTGACTGGTGTGCAGAAGAATGTTGCTATCGAATACAAAATTCTTTTATTTGTATGTTCTAAACAAAGTAACTTTTGAAAAAGGAAATAAAAGCAATGCAATTTAAATATTCTAAAGGCGAATTATCGGAATTTCGTGTTTTCTTGTTTAAACAAGAATTTTTTTTTTTTTTAAAGTTTTGCTCATTTTGATTCGACTGGTGTTAATTGAATCAATTACAGTAAAGTATCCTCATTTAAAAATCCCTCCTCCACCGAAAAAAAGGTCCCTTTTTTTCCCTCCGAGCCTTGTTCAGCTCGTTACGTGGCACGTAAATCTAAGTTTGGATTAATGAATTAAACTAAAGGAAAAATCTTCCTGAATTATCAACCTTACCTTTTGTTTTGCTTCATTTAGTAGCCGCTTCTTCGATTGAATTTTAATCAGCCCGAAAGCCTAGGCTACCCTCTGTTGAATTCTCAAATGGGACGATTTCGAAGAAAAATTCCCTATTTTATTCCATGTGGGTATTTTTGCCTCTTTTAAGTAATCCGAAATTTCTTTTGGAGAAAAATGGAGGTTCGAAGAACGGTAATGCAAAAATCAATTTGATTACAGTCACCCTCCCCTTACACACCTCCCTCTAAGTTTTTACTGTATTTGTTTCGTTCGTTCTTTCTTTTACACCCCCTCCACCCGCACCCCGTGTCGTCTTCTTAACTCCCCGTTTTATTTGTTTCGTGGTAACAATGCAATTGCTACCGAATTCTGTTAGAATAAGGGTCCAGTTGCAGTTAAAACTAAAAAAGAGGGATTTTTCGGAAACAATTTCCGCCAGCTGTGATTTTTTTTTCCCCTCCCATTTTCTTCACTTTTCTTTTTTCCGTTCTATCTTTTCTTTATTATTTTGCGTGGTAAGAAAAGTCCACCCCGCCCCTCTCCCCCATCTCTACCCCGTACCTCCCTCCTTTCTTAATCTTTCTCGTCTGCAACTTTTTCCTGTTTTCTATATTTGAGGTGTCATTTGGGAGGAGGGATGGGGAAAGAGAAAGAGGGTTATATTCTCGGTTGTTCTTTTTCAGACGACATTTTTGAAAAGTTCTAAAAAAGAATTCGAGCGTGATTTTTTAGTGTAAATGTCTCTTCCGCTTTTATGTATTATTTTCTTTTCCCCTACCACCCTCTAAATGAAAAATGTCAACACGGGGCATATTAATAGCGAGTTTTCGCTTGCTCACAATGAACAAGAGAAGACAAAATGGCGCATTTTGTGTGCAGCGCCATTTTCTCTTCGCGCTCTTAATTTTAAAAAAAGCAGTCGTGACCTGTCGGGTTTTTATACGCCACCTTCATAATTATGCACTCTTTATTCCTTTACATGGTTCTCGGTGTTAAAAAAGCGGAAATAACTGGTTTGTGTTTTAAGAAAAACTGAAATGTGTAAATCGTTTGTAAATATTTTTATTCCGGAAAAGGAATTTTGTATGCAAATGTAGTCTTTTCGTGGTAATGATTTCATTTTTTATCTTAATTTCGTCGTACATATAATATGTAAAAATAAAAGGAATCATCGAAACATTATTTATTTTACTACTTTATTTTTGTATCTATTTTTTTGTATAAAGACGTATATAATTTTACTACAGTATTTTTCTATTAGCCATGCTCGAAAAGACATTGTATAGAGAGTAAATAATATTAGTACTACACTTAGTGTCATTATTCTTGTTGAATTATGTATATTGATAGATAGATATGTGTATATAAAATACATATGTTATATAATATAAAATAAAATGTGGAGCTTGATGGCCGAATGGCTGGAGCTCGGTACCACAGGTTTCAGGTTCGAGTTCCGATGGTGCCATGCATGTTTGTAATAGTTCGGAATCCACTTTAAATCGTAGATCCCGGTCTAATAGGATCGCAAAGTGATGTGGGGGTAGTGTTACTCGCGTCCGCAGCATATCTTCAAGCTACACGTGCTGCCTGGGTATTGCTAAATTAGTAACAGCGGTGCAGCCCTTGCTTATAGCATAAAGATTAACTGTATCTGTATTTTGCTTAAAAAATAATTCGAGCGTGATGTGTTAGTATTAACTTCTGTATATTAGCATACTTTAGTAGTGCAAATGTTTTAGTGTTCACCATTTTACTTCACAAGAATATTTTATGAAGTAAAAGTCAAAAGTATAATGCATATTATTACTATTTCAAACTATTACTATTGTACATATTTTTTATATTAAATTTTTTTAAACGCTTTAACAAATACAGAATTTTTTTTGATAAAAAAATTTTTAATATAAAATGTTATTTATTTGTTAAAAAGGAATTTTTAATGAAATATTTTATACGCACAATATTTTATAGTGCAGTATTTTATATTTATAATAGTACAATATAAGAAATTGTATTTATTGGCTTCTTTTTTTTTTTTTTTTTTTCAAAGGATGGTAGGTAACACATTGCCTTCATAAAGCAGCCTATTAGTGTTTTGACTCATCACAATAATTATATGAGCAATTTTATTTAAATTGCATCTTTAGCATTGAAAACGTTATGAATACTCTAACTGGAGTAAATAGGCTAAATATACTATATCAGCACTCGAAATCATTGTGTGGAAGGAAATAGTATTAATTATGATGTCTAAATAACATGTATTAATTGTATTTTGTGTTACATGACATTGAATCACATTGGAGAATTTCTGTCCACTACTGAGGAAGTTTAGTCAGTATAAAGAAGCATTGCAATTGGTATTGCCAGATATACGACAAGAGCTGTTACAATTGTCTTTTTTACTTGTACTTAGATTATTTAATATTTTCAATGATGATGAAGCCTTTTTCAAATTTCTGTACTGTAAGGTACGAAAAGTTAGCGAAAACCAATTTAGGTAACTCATTGCGATTTGCAATGTATTTAATACTTTTGATAAAATTCAACAACATCGTCCACTGTCAAGGTAAAAGATCTCGAATTACTGTCATGAAAATCTGCCGTCTGTGTTGTCCTTTATGATAGCTTTGCTGCATGCGCACTGTGTGTGCAGTGAAAACACTTCTACAGTGAGTCATTAATCATTAAGCAATCCTATGTATGCGAGATAAAATCTTAAAATAACTGTCGTTTTGAGCTTGTGAAACAATCCTTCTCTCTGGTAAAGGAGATTCGCCTGCATGTAAGGATGCTGTTATGAAGGGGGATTTGTGTGCTGGAAGATTGCCAGTCGCAGATTGCGCGGCCAGTTATTACTTCCAATTAATTTATCACTCATGTGTGACGGATGGCTATGCGGTGACGTTGTTCTGTGTAGCGGTATTATTAGTTTAACGATCAGTGTCAATACAACAGAAAAATTGTCGTCTATTAGTTTTATATCATAATGTAAATTTTATATGTATTTGTATAAGTGAAATACTGTTGTGATATTATGAGTTTCTACTGATACATTTAAAAAAAATAGTTATTTTGAATTTTGCTTGTATTAGGGTTTCTTTCCCCTTTTTTTTAAATAAAAAAATCAAGAATGACTTTTAAATATTACTCATAAATACATACATTTAAAAACAAGGTATTTTAAATTTGGGTATTTTATTTTATTTTTTCCTCAATTTTTTTATTAAGAATATTAAGAATTAAATAATAATTTTTACTATCAGTCATAAATACATTAATTAAATACACACATTTAAAAGAAAGGGGCATTTTGAATTTGGCTATATTAGGGGTTTTTTTCCCATTTATTAAAGATTTATGTATTTAATGAGGGATATTTAAATGGGTGTATTTATTTCGATACTTAACCAGTATGGTGGAATTTTTTCCGATATTACTGATATTTATTTCACTGTTTATTAAAGATTAAATTCAAGGTTTTTAAGGAGGCGGAAAAAAAAAACAGCATCTGATACTTTTTCATTTTATAGCATCTAGTGGTATTTTTTAAATTATTATTTTAAGAATATGTCTCTAAAATTACATATTTCATAAAACTATTGTAATGTATTTTATATAAATCAAATACAGTTATGCTATTATGATTTTTTTCCCCCATTTGAGTGTATTTATTTCGTTACTTAACCAGTATGCCGGCATTTTTTCGGCATTTATTTCACTGATTATTAAAGGTTAAATTTTATAAATTAGTACCAAAAAAATGAATATTCAAACTCAAGGTTTTTAAGGTAAAGCAAAAAGCATTTTGTAGCATCTGGTGTATTTTTAATTATTATTTTAACAATATCTCTCTAAGATTACATATTTGATAAAGCGTAAAGGAATTTATTGATAATTTTTTGCCTTGAATTGAGGGGATTTCATTTTATTAATTAGTTTTGGCCCGGCTTGCCATCTCCTTTTACAAATAATAAATGTCTTTCAACGGACGGCTCTGACTGCCCGCATTTCACATATTTGCTTCCTCCGATATTAAATGTAAATAAACTCTTTCCATAATCGAATTGCAATATTTGCTTTTGAAAACAACTTGTGTTCATAGTTATTTCAAAATTGGGAGGAAAGAGGACAAAAGAAAGAAAAAAAATCATTGCCTCTCTTACAAAAACATCTTGGAGAAATAAGAAACCCGCATAATCCATTGTTTGATCGAAAAAAAAAATTGTTCTATCACCATATTTGTTTCCACTTCATCATTTCTTCTCTTTCAAGAAGCAGTTTGAAGTATATTGCATCGTCTGCTTTTCTTTGGAATAGAGGGGGAACTCTGAATTTTCATGGAATTTCTTTTCTTTACTCCCACTCCACTCCACCCCCTATTTCTGTTACTGTGTATTTAATTTCGATTTTCTTACATCTTTCCAACAGTTCGAAAAGCACTTTGTTATATTCCTCCATTTTTCTGTTCTTTTTCTTTTTTTATCTTTTTCTTGCCCAAAAACGTCTTTATTTCGAAGGAGCTGTTTTTCCGCCCGTCTTTTGCTGTTTGCCTTTTTCCCGTACAAATATCGTTTGACGACATAGTTTTCCGTCGTTCGATGGGGTGGGGGTTTTTTGCTGCCGCCTCTGTGCTATGGGTTGTTTGCATAGCGAAGATCTGTAACCGTGGGTGTTTTTAGTGTCTTTCTTCCAAAAAAACTATTCAAATGTAGGAATATCCGCAAGAGAACACGACGATATCTGTATTTAATGTTTGGAATGGAAACCTTTTGAAGATAAAAGAAAGGTCGTCTGTCTAGACAGATGTATGACTATATCGGGAGGGAGGGGGTGGAATGCTTTGGATAATATTTCTATTCTTCTATATATTACATTGTAATAGGTATGTTACATATTTTAAAATATCAACTTGCATTGGGCACCCTTCATATCCTTATTATGAAGGGTGCCTACATGTCTTTAAATCATATTTGAGCTCCCAACTTTATTACAAAATTATTTAATTCCATGCATACTACAAATTTATATAACCATAAGTTAAAAAAAAAAAAGTGATTAATTAAAATTGCATAAAAAAGAAAAAAGTAAATTATCCTAAGAAGGGATGTTTTAATATTATGAGAATAGTTATATATCCCTGATAAAACTACTCTCAGGGCTAATTCTCAGTGATTGTAGTTTACAAGGTTAACATTCTAACCTTTTCTAATAGTTATATATATCTACAAATTTGATTTTGCACTGAACACCCTTCATGTTCTTATTTTTTTAAACTACTTTTCATGTTTGCTAATCTTGCCATCTTTTTTTCCAGGTCCCCGATTCGAAAACGTGAAGCCGGACGTGGGCTACCATGCCATTGCACGCGAGAACGGAAGGAATGTCGAAGTATCGCCCAGGATACGAGTCGTAGACGGTGAGCACTCACTTTTTTTTTTTTTTTCCTTCGAAATGACAATGGAAGACGATCTTCATTAGATATACAATGCTTGTTTTAAGTATACAAAAAAGAAAGAAAAATAGCTTACTAGCTTTCAATTGTACCTATCTGCAACATTTGTTATGCAACATCCAAATGATGTCTTCTTGTTAAAACATCCCTAAAAATTGATGAAAGCACCTTTTTCTACCATTTAGTGCCGGATTTTCTATCCTTTTTATATCATTTTTTTCTCTTTCCCCCAGTTAGATAATACTTTACTATTTGATCGACTATTATTATTATGTTTTCGTTTGTCAAAAATTAAAAAAAAAAAAAAAAAAAAAAAAAGTCAATAGCACTTATCCATCAGAAGTTGTATCTAATGCTCTTATTAATTTTCTTCTAAAAGGGCATTAAATGTTTAAAATAATTATTTCCCATTAAATATACTCAATGTAACTTTTAAGTATAGTATTGTTTCGATCAAATGAAACATTATTGAAAATCTCACATTTTATGATCATAAAATCTATTTTACACTTAGTTTAGAATTGTAAAAGATGGACCTGAATGGCCGAATGTCTAGCACTCTGGTTGACGGTGCCACAGGTTTGCAACGGTGCCACCCTTAAATAAAATCATTAAAATTTCAATTTTGAATGTACTTGCATGGGAAAAAATCACTCTGTAATTTCAGCAATAAGGATTGTTCATTTTATCGAAGCTATAAGCTGTTTTTTTTATTGTTCAGAAATGGAAGTTCAAAAATAAAAAATAAATGCTGCACTTATTTACATTACATGTGTTGTAAAAAGCACAATTTGCATTAAATGGGGTTTTTTTTTTTTTTTTTTAGTTACAGCAATTAGTTTCACTCTTCAAAGCAACTGTATACTGCTCAGTCATATTAAAAAGAGCAATTTTCTGCTCAGTCGCACTAAAAGGAACAATTTTCTGCTGTAATCGAGTCATCAGAGATCTCTTTCGTATTTAACTACAAGTGCGTGTACCACTACAAATCACCCTCTTTTTAAGATTGTGTTTCGTACCTCTTGGGACGTGTGAGTTGGTAGTCCTGTTGTAGAGGTGGAGAGGAGGGGGCAGTCTGCAACTGGAGAGCACCCTCTCGTTTGGGGTGCGGTTGACAGTGACGGATCGCGGCAGGACAGCGAGAAGACTCGGGAGATGGATGACTCTGTTTGTTTTGGGGGCTCTCTTCACTGGAGCGTGTGTGCACTGCTCAATCGGCGCTGAGTGGCCTGCAGAGGATTTGCACACGTATATTTTTGGTTTGTTTTTTTAAGTAGAAGAAAAGTAGAGAAGTTTCTGGTTGCAAAGTTTGCTTTGTTGTAGAAGTTTTCTGCTGCTGTGTGGTGCTGATGAAACTGTTCGGGAGATATTGCTTGATTTTGTTTAAATATTTGTGTGCGTAAAACTATGCAAATGCTGAATCTAATGCTGTCCATCACTAAATCATATTTGCTAATGATTTTGATTTTATATTTAAAAAAAATCGTCTGATTTTAAGATTTAAAATGTCTCCTAAGACTGTTATTGTTGTTCTAATGCAGCTGGCAATACAGGGATAATTAATCTTTATTCCATAAGCAAGGGCTGTACCAACGTTACTCATTTATGACTACTCAGTGGGGCACGTGTGGCTTGAAGACATGCTATGGACGCGAGTAACACTATCGCCATATCGGTCTACGATCCTGTTAGACCGGGAACTACGGTTTAAAGTGGATTCCGAACCACTACAAATATCCACGGCACCGCTGGGACATGAACCCGAAACCTTGGGCGCCAAGCGTTAGAGCGCTAGCCACTCGGCCGCCAGGCCCCTACTATATAAATATTGAATCCTATGCTGTCCATCACTAAATCCTACTTGCTAATGATTTTGATTTTTTGATTCGAAAAGAAATTAGTCTAATTTTAAGATGTTAAAAGTCTCTTAATTCTAAATAAATCAATTATAATCGATTCTAGCGAGTATATCTTTTAACTCTCTTATAGAGGCCCAATGGAATTAGATTTTTTTTAAAAGGCTTTGCTTTTCGTAATTTTTAGAAGAGAAAAATAAAAAAAAAAGTCAAATTATAAATATGCAATTTTTTTAAGTTGACTTTTTATATATTTTTTCCACTACTATTTTTTCACATATCTATTTTATTACGAATTCTAAATTTCACAAATTGTTTTTCAACGTTCAAGGTTCCTTTTAATTCATGTGGTTTGCCAATTTGCTTCCTTTTGAACCATTCCCATTTAACTGTAAACATTGTGAAACACATTGTTGAGTAACGTTTAATGCAGCAGCTAATTCTGATTGTATTTGGGACAGATCTTCATCGAGAAATACTTCCAATTCCGCATCTTCAAATTTTTCTGATGGTTTTCAATTCTTTTGTGTCAAAATCGTCGTTTTTTAAAAACCATTATTGTGCTTACCATTTTCAATCGAGTAAAAATAAGACTTGTTTATGCTTATAACAAATGTCATATACTAAACAATAAAAGTTTAATATCGTACCTGTCAAATACAAGTGTTGCCATATTTAACAAATACAAGTAGCAGCTGTAACGACACCTAGGGGCTAAAAAGGGCTGAATCATATTTACTACACCCAATACTATTATTTATTAAATTAGTTTTTCAAAAAGTTTTTAGTTAGTTTAAGTTTTTTTCTTCCCTAACTGCAGAAATCTTTTTGAAGTCATTAAAAATTAATTCAAACTTGGTTTCTAAAAACAAAAGTAAGAAGAAGAATGGAATTTAAATGAAGATGAAATACAGCTGAAAAATATATACAAATAAATAAATGCTTTTTATCCCCTAATTTTTTTCAAACTCCTGCGGAGTTATTTTTTACGAGAAATATTTTACATATCTGTATTAATTCAAAAATACAGAAAATATTTAGGATGTTACATAGTTTCAAAAAATGTTTGCTTACATATTCATTCCTCTCCTCTTCTTTCCCCCCCCTTTTCTTTTTGTTTCTAATCTCTTTTTTTTTTAATTACCCCTGGTAAAAAGTTTTAATTAAACTAAGTATTTGCTTTATAGAGTTATTTTTTACGTATTAAGAGTGTTATCGAGATTTAAACTACTAGCTTTATAAAGCATGTAGCATGAACTGTATAGAAGATTTGTAAATGATTCAGATTCCATTTACGTCATCTCGGATTAAATCTGGACGTCTTTTTTTTTTATATATTAACTAAAGTAAGTTATTTTATTCATAAACTGATGTCTGTTTTAATTTTTTTGCTCTTGCTTTCTTTCTGCTTTAGTTTTCATTTTTTTTTTTTAATTCATTCCATACGATCCTTTGTTATTTATTAATTGTCAAAATACTACCCTCCATTTCCTACTTATATTTCCCTTTGTATGGTATGTATGGATTAAATTGGTAATATGATCAAAGATAACATTTTAACTCTTCAGAAGCATTTGCTGCCTGGTTAAATATATACATTTGTAATATTGTAATTAAAATCCGAGTTTATCTAATAATTATAGTTTAAACCGCTTTTCATAACTCAATCTTACTTCACCATCAGTGAAATGTGTTCATGTTTAAATAATGGATAAAAATGAAATCATTTTAAGGTGGGTTTCCTTCGGATACTAAAATCTCACGTCGTAGAATGGCTGCCAGTTAGAAGGCTGATGTCTTGCAGGAGAGGATTCCTATAACATCCTTTTAAAGCAATTTCTCCTGTTCATGACTAGTGTTCTGCTTTGTGAGTGTTAACCGGAGCCTAAATGGCCGAGCGTCTAGCACTCGGTGCCACAGGTTTCGGGTTCGAATCCCAGAGGTGCCATCATTCCCAAACTGTGAAGGACCAACTCAGTATGACTACTACTACACCACATCATTGTGCCTAGAGCTGAGTTGCCCCTTTACATTTTGGGAGTGATGTGGGTGAGAAGTCTGATTGGGTTATGTGACGTTATACGGTCATATGAGACAGAGACCTACCACTTAAAGTGTATTCCGAACCACTGCAAGCATCCTTGGCATCGCCTAGACTCGAACCCGAAACCTGTGGTACATGTCTAATATGACTGTAGAGCTTTGGATATAGGGCTGACAACCTTACCCCATTAAAAGAAAACATCTCTTATTTCGAAATATGCCAGTAAGGCAGACGGCCATGGTCCAACATGGATTGTAGTACCAGGGAGTGGGGCCTGAATGGCCGAGTGCCTAACGCTCTGGCGCTGGGTGCCATATGTTTCGGTTCGAGTTCCGCCGGTGCTATGGATGTTTGTAGTGGTTCGGAATCCACTTGAAGCCGTAGATTCCGGTGTATTATGACTGCAGAGCGTCACGGAGTCCAATCTGACTTCTCACCCACTTCATAACCAAACTGTAAAGGGGAAGTTCTGCTCTAGGCACAGTGGTGTGTGTAGTAGTAGTTGTTGTGTCAACCAGGTAATAAACCAACCTTTGGTTGTCATAGATTGCAGTAGATGTTCTTTCTCTATCAAGTGTTTGTGTGCATAATTGTCTGATACTAACGATGTTTTTTGTGTGTGTTTTGCAGATGAAGTGTGCAGCTTCACCATCACGAACAAGCACCACGGGGAGATCCCCTTCATGGTGCAGGTGGACAAGGCTCTGGGAGAGGGCAAGCTGGTGGCCAAAAAGGAGCTCAACTGCGAGAAGAGGAAAGCCTACAAGTTCGACATCGCAGCAGTGGGCTGCGACGGGCTCACGTCCGAAAAGTAAGCCACCACTCATCTTCTGATACCACGTTAATAATATATACCATTAATTATTTGTTTGAGATCTAACCGCATATTTAACTGTTTAAAACAATACAACCGAATTGGGTTACCCTCCCCCCTCTCAAACAAATTATTTTTCTGTTGCTCTACTTTCTCCTGGTACTTCTTATTGGAACACATAACAGGTTCAAACCCGTTTGTAGCTAAGCCACTATTTGTTTTTAATGAATAAGTTATTTGAATGAGAGCAAATGTTTTGTTTGTTTTATAACCCCTTAAAGCATAATTTATCTCTTTTTTAAGAACAGTTTTTTTCCCTCCCTAATTATCTTCTTGGTCGTTTTCGTTTTGCAAAACTAAAAGATCGTCGCTACGTATGTATAAGAGTAAATCTTAAGATTAATTGTACTATCGAATTAGTTTACAGAATTATCTTATTTGTAAGGAACAAGCCAACAAATAGGTGTTTCTTCTAGCCATCACAGACGTGTAAATGCCCAAATGCCAGGCTGTTTTTCCGCAAGTTATGTCCATTAGTATGGGATGTTGATAAACCTATATAGCATTCTTAAATGGAGATATTAACAAATTAGCTTATTTCTTGTTCAGAATGTTTTCAAATTGATCATACATTAATTAGAAAATGAGTTAAAGTGAATTAAAATATAAATAAATCTTTTCGTAACAGGAATTCACTCAGTCACTATAGCACAATAAATTGAAATTTTTAATTAGTGGGCTACTTTTCAGTCGTGAACAAGACGACAATAATAAATTAATGCTTTGGTTTGCTCTGCTACGTACTTTTCAGTTGTGAACAAGATGGCAATAATAAATTAATGCTTTGGTTTGCTTTGCTACATGCTTTTCAGTTGTGAACAAGATGACAATAATAAATTAGTGGGCTACGTACTTTTCAACTGCGAACAAGATGGCAATAATAGAGTTTGAACCACTTTTTTTCCCCGTACAGCGTGACGGTTCACCTGACGGTGGAGGATTTGAACGAGTTCGCCCCGGAGTTCGTACAGGAGACGTACAGCGCCGAGGTAGACGAAGACCGCCTGTACGACAAGATCGTGCAGGTCGAGGCCGACGACAACGACTGCTCCGCCAAGTTTAGCGACATCTGCAAGTATGAGATCATCACCAACGACCAACCCTTCGCCATTGACCAAGAGGGTGAGTTCATTATCCTAAATTCTTCTACTTGGGTACATGGAAGGGATAAATGTTCAATCAGTTGGGTTTCCAAACCAAGTGAATTCCATTCGAAATCTGTGGGTTCTTCCTTTTTGCTCTCGAGGAGGCGGGTGCGAACCTCCCTTGTGAATCCTCTAGAACAGGGTTGACCAACCCAAATGATCTTTTAGGAAAAAAAACGATTCGCAGGCGTAAGTTGAACCAAAAGCGCTAACAACTTCTACTAAGAGTCTGGTTTGCTCTTCTATCAACAATCAACTGTTCGTATCTAGGGATGGCCACTTAAAGTGAAACGTAGAACCTGTTTTATTAGATATTCCAAATGCTCGTGCATCATGAGTTCGCAGAAGACAATTTAATTATTTTGCGTACTCATCAATAAAACTAGCAATATCTGTCATATATTTACAAGAATATTATTTTAAAATCAAAGTCCATGGTTGTTTTTAAGGGTTCGGAATCCACTTTAAACTGTAGGTCCCGGTCTCATAAGATCGTAGAGCGTTATGGGGGTAAGTGGCATATCTTCAAGCTACACGTGCCCCCCATGGGTAGTGCTAAATGAGTAACAGCAGCGCAGCCCTTGCTTATGGCATAACGATTAACTGTCTCTGTATTGCCAGCTGCATTAGAACAACAGTAAATCCTCCTCTTTTTTTCTGAAATTATATTAGTTTTTAGCTGTTTGAATTTGGTTGCCTAATAACATCAAAATCAGATTATTTCAGTGTTTTTTAAAATAACTCGGGCAGGCTTCAAAAGGACATATTGCATTTATTAGCCAAAACGGCACCTCATTTATGCGTCATTTGCTTTAAATAAACACGTCACGAAATATTGTAAGCTTCCTTCACACGGGTCGGGTTTTGTGTATTCAATCTTGTAAATCATGTGCATCTGGTAAGATTAGAAGTTCAAGTGTTAACATAGGGGCTGCGTGATTCATCTTTGAAGCCTTTCATGTTAGAAAAAAAGAAACACGCTACTGTGTGTGATTGTCTTTCCGTAGAAGAGGATTAGTCATTTCGACTGGAAGTCCGTGTATGATTTTTTTTTATTTTATTAAGGGAGGAGTTTTTTATGTTTTCTTTCAATTTTCATTCATTCTTTGATGACTCTTGGCAACAAGTCAAGAGATCAACATGTCATAAAGTGGCACAAACATGTCATAAACTAGAACAGCCTGTTCCAATGTATACATTTTTTTTTTCCCCTGTCATCTTTTTAAAAAGAATTTTTTTTTTTAGTCAGAAGATTTATGACAATTATTTTATTTCCTTAAGATATTGAAGGCGTTTCTTTCATGACTAAGACCTACGATGAAGAATTTAAAATGACTGAAAAAATGATAATATTTTTGTCTGTTAGAATAAATAGAATATTTATAGAATAGAATATATATATTTTTTTAATAAAAATGTTCAAATTCTGATTAAATTTTTTTTTACTTATATAATGAGAATTGTTCAAATTAAATTTATATCGCTTAAAAAGGAACTGAATGCAATCAAAGCTAGGATCGGACAATGTCATGTTTTTTAATTTGGCTGTATTATGTCTAGTCGATAATTTTTCCCCCTCTCGTGAATAAGTTATTAGCAGATAATTGAGCTCTGGAATCTATTGTGTAGATGAAGCAGCAATTTTATTTGAAATAGGCATTTTTTTTTTTCCGATATTTTCGTTTTCTATTTTTATTAAATTACATTAAATATTTCTTTTTGTATGTGGTAAAATATCTAACGATTCCAAAATCGTTACAGATATTCTACCAGCGATATTCTATAATCGACGCACATAGATTATGTTATTTAGTTTGACGTAGGGCAAAATAGATCATATCTGCTTCAATGAAATAGAATATACATACATAAAATTTCATAGTGACGCACGATTATGTGTATAATAACATACCAGGAAAAATAGAAATCATCATCAATAATCCGTTGAACTTTCTGCCTGTCTATACATTGCCGATGCCTTTTCATACTATATTGTTATATCTTTCTGTTAAAGCATGCTGGACTTGAAATGAATTAAATTTTGAATTCTTGACTTTATAATATGAATCGGCCATTATTTTGTTGATGGCACTCTACTTTACGAAGCCTTGGACTGTGCTTATTTTTCATGGGGGAAAATTCTGCCAGCAAGTCGAAGACGATGGAGAAGGGAGAAATATATTTCAGATGGCATGTTATATGTTAAGCCGGTATAAACACATTGGCGAACTCATCTGTCTTTGCTTCCTTTTATATCCCTTGTTTTAATGGATTCAAAGACTTCGATTCGGGCAGCGGAGGGAATTAAGCGGGAGAAAAAAATCTCTTCCAGCCTGCGCTGTTCCCACAGGTCTTCTCCTCCTTCGGCGATCGGAATTCGGGAAAAATAATTCCAGGAGCAGTATTGGCATTTTTTTTTCATCTCCCTTTTTTATCTTTTCTTTCTGTCTTTTTTTCTTCCCTATGTCCGATTCGTTTAGGGTTGGTTTCTTTGTGATTATTTCTCGAGACTTTCTCGGTCAAAAAATCGAGAGGTTTTTTTTTTTTACATTGATCTTAAAAAAGGAATGAAAACTTTTTTTTTTTTTTTTTTTTTTTTTTTGTCTTGTAAGTTTTTTTGCCTTTAAAGAAGCTTATATTTTTTTTAAGAATGTTTTTGAGACATATAAAACATGGATCTTATTTTTTTTATCGTTGTATATTTTATTGCATCGAAAAATTTATAGACTAACATCAAGACTAGGTTGAATTTATTTTGTATTTTGAAAATGTATACTATTCATAGTTAAAGTATCGGAATTACTTTTGCAGTAAAACCACGAAATCAGGAAATTTTATCGATCTAGAAAAGTCAGGAAAATTCGTAACATATATCTAGAAAAAAAATTGTTAACGAGTGTATTTCGCACCAAGCATGCGCGCGATCGGCGATTTTGTACCCAAACATGCTTGACGACTTGAATCGTTACTCATTTTACGGCAACCTTACATCCGGATTTATTTTTTTATTTTTATGACGATCTATCCAGTTTGTGATCTCATATAGAATAAGACACGTTAGTATGTCTTTTAATTGGTCTTTGCTTGTACTTATGCTATTTGCGTCTGCCAATTTAGAAAAGTAAAGATTTTGATATTTTATTAATTAATATTTTTATTATATTTTAATTATTGAATTAGTAATAATTATTTATTGTATACAAAGCTTAAATTGGGACTTTAAATTATAATCAACCTCTATATAGAAAGAGACTAGTTGGTATATGCTGTTTTTTTTTTTTTTTTTTTTTTTTTTTTTTTTTTAAGTTGTAACATTACGAAATTGTACGATGTGTGAAACTTTATACTGTTATTCTTTTTTCTGTTGCCCCTCCCAGTTGTGAGGAAATAAAAGTCAAAAATAGAAAAAGAAAGAATGACTGCCAGCTGTTATAATAGTGCACCCTTAAAGTGCAAAACAAAGCTGCAAGAATGTAATGTAACCATAACAAACTGCCTCATTTAAATCGTTTTTGACCCTGGTTATACAAGATATCTAATAGTTTTCTTGATTTATTATCTTTAACTATTGTCTCTTGTAATAGTTTTTCTCAGATTAATTTTTTTCGCCGTTGATCATTTGTGGTAAAATCATTTTACAAGACAATTTTTGACATAACCAAACAATCTAATAATTTCTGCCGCTAGACCGTATTTTTACAAAACCACGCAGTGACGGAATAAATTTAATGAATTGATATATTCCGTGGCCAAGAATAACTTATGAAATTTAAAATCCCTCCCCCCCTTACCACCCTGGTATCACTTATTATTCATGAGCGGGTATGGCGAGCCGAAATCAATTTTCCCCGCTGCTCAGCGAAGTAATTTCCTCCTTTTTTCTTTTTATTCAAAAACTTGAAACAGGCGTATCACGTACTAATAATAAAAATTTAAAATGGGGCTTTTTGGCGACGAGGTGTTTTAAATTACCTCCTTTGAAAGCTGCAACCTTTGCCGCCGCATGAAATTGGCCGGCTGGTTTCGGATTTCTAGTGCAATATTTTTTCTTTCCTTCTTAGTGATATAAAAACCGCCGTAAAGTGTCATTGCTCCTGATGAAATACGCGAAATTAAACTCGGGGAGTTGAGAGATGGAGAAAGTAAAAATATCGCCCTTCTTTATCATGCTTTGGCTTTTTTCCGGTGGTAGTTGGCGAGCTTTCGCACCTTAGTCACTGGCAAAAAGAAATCGACTTTCTTTATGCAGCTTAAAGCGCCATCTATTTATACACTTAGGAACTGTTTTTTGATGCCGTGCCGTTTCCTCCTTCTTCAAGTATCTTCAGTATAAATTTGAACTCATTGTGACGAGTGGTTTACAGCATTTTGAAAGTGGGACTTTAATTATAATCACCCTGTGTGTGTATATATATAGAGAGAAAGAGAGACTAGTTGGTACATACAATTTCTTTTTTGGATTTAACATTACGAAGTTGTACGATGTGTGAAACTTTATACTGTTATTCTTTTTTCTGTTTTCCCTCCCAGTTGTGATGCAATAAAAATCCAAAATAGCTTTTATAATAGTATTACATTCTAAAATGGGAAATAGATTTATAAAACCATTTGCAAGGATGTAGCCATGACAAACTGTCTCATTTAAATCGCTGGTTTGACCCAACAATCTAACATCAGGTGGTTTTCTTGATTTATTATCTTTAACTATTGTCTGTTGTACTAGTTTTCCTTAGATTAATTTTGTGAGTTACTTATATTCTTGCCATTGATCATTTGCGGTAAAATCATTTTACAAGGCAATTTTTGCGTAACCGATCCAATAATCTCTGTCGTATTTTTACAAAACCACGCAGTGCCGGAATAAATTTAATGAATTAAAATATTTAGTGGCCAAGAATAACTTATGAAATTTGAAATCCCCCCCCTTACCACCCCCTGGTGTCACTTATTATTCATGAGCGGGTATGGCGAGCCGAAATCAATTTTCCCCGTTGCTCGGCGAAGTAATTTTCCCTCTTTTTTTTATTTATTCAAAAACCTGAAACAGGCGTATCACGTACTAATAATAAAAATATAAAATGGGGTTTTTGGCGAGGAGGTGTTTTAAATTACCTCCTTTGAAAGCTGCAACCTTTACCGCCGTCTATTCCCTCCTGAAATTGGCCGGCTGGTTTCGGGTTTCTAGTGCAATATTTATTTTTCTTTTTTCCCTTGCTCCTTAGTGACATAAAAACCGCCGTAAAGTGTCGTTGCTCCTGATGAAATACGCGAAATTAAACTCGGGGAGTTGAGAGAGAGAAAGAAAA
Source organism: Caerostris darwini (assembly GCA_021605075.1). Lineage (NCBI taxonomy): Eukaryota > Metazoa > Arthropoda > Arachnida > Araneae > Araneidae > Caerostris > Caerostris darwini. Next base: position 89,556 of record BPLQ01010955.1, on the reverse strand, counting down.
AATATAGCCCTTCTTTATCATGCTTTGGCTTTTTTCCGGTAGTTGGCGAGCTTTCGGACCTAATCACTGGCTACTTTCTTGATGCCGCTTACAGCGCCATCTATTAATACACTTAGGAACTGTTTTTTGATGCCGTGTCCTCCTTTTTCAAGTATCTTCAGTACAAATTTGAACTCATTGTGACGAGTGGTTTACAGCATTTTGAAAGTGGGACTCTAATTATAATCACCCTGTATATATATATATATATATATATATATATATATATATATATATATATATATATATATATATATATATATATATATATACAGAGAGAGAGACTAGTTGGTACATACAATTTCTTTTTTAGATTTAACATTACGAAATTGTACGATGTGTGAAACTTTATACTGTTATTCTTTTTTCTGTTGTCCCTCCTTGTTGTCAGGAAATAAAAATCCAAAATAGAAAAAGAAAGAATGGCTGCTAGCTGTTATAATAGTGTTGCATCCTAAAATGGGAAACAAAGCTGCAAGATCATTTGCAAGGATGTAACCATAACAAACTGTCCCATTTAAATCGTTGTTTTGACCTAACAATCTAATATCAGGTGGTTTTCTTGATTTATTATAACTATTGTCTCTTGCACTAGTTTTTCTGAGATTAATATTTGAGTTATTATATTCTTTTAGTTGATCATTTACGGTAAAATCATTTTACAAAGCAACCATAACAAACTTTTTCTGAGTTATTATTTTGGCCTAACAATCTAATCAGGCTATTGAAGATATCAGATGTTTTCCTTGATTTATTATCTTTAACTATTGTCTCTTGTACTGGTTTTTCTCAGATTAATTTTTCTTGTCGTTGATCATTTGTGGTAAAATCATTTTACAAGACAATTTTTGACGTAACCAATCCAATAATCTCTGCCGCTAGACCGTATTTGTACAAAACCACGCAGTGACGGAATAAATTTAATGAATTGAAATATTCCGTGGCCAAGAATAACTTATGAAATTTAAAATCCCCCCCTTACCACCCTGGTATCACTTATTATTCATGAGCGTGGTATGGCGAGCCGAAATCAATTTTCCCCGCTGCTCAGCGAAGTAATTCCCCCCCTTTTTTTTTTTTATTCAAAAACTTGAAACAGGCGTATCACGTACTAATAATAAAAATATAAAACGGGGTTTTTGGCGACGAGGTGTTTTAAATTACCTCCTTTGAAAGCTGCAACCTTTACCGCCGTCTATTCCCTCCTGAAATTGGCCGGCTGGTTTCGGGTTTCTAGTACAATATTTTTTCTTTCTTTCTTAGTGACATAAAAACCGCCGTAAAGTGTCGTTGCTTCTGATGAAATACGCGAAATTAAACTCGGGGAGTTGAGAAAGGGAGAAAAAAATATATAGCCCTTCTTTATCATGCTTTGGCTTTCTTCCGGTAGTTGGCGAGCTTTCGGACCTAATCACTGGCGAAGAGAAATCGACTCTTTATAAAGCATACTTGGACAGGCTCTACGAGAGCCATTTTGGGTCAGAATGCTATAGAGAAAAGGGGGTTCTGCTTTATACGGAATTTACGATTATCAATTTCTTCACAATTTTCAGAAAGTATTTCTTTGTTGCACGCATCTTTTTTGCCACACATCCCTAATTTATAAGGAAGTAACGTAAGGTAATTTATTTGGAGTTTATATATATGATTGCATTTAAAAATGTGATACTGCATTGGATAAATTGTGGTAACAGCATTATAACATTCGAGTGTCACGAGCTTAATCTTTAATACGTAATTACTTTTATATGGTAAATATATGTGTGAGCATCATGGCCGAATGACTAACGCTTGGTGCCACAGGTTTCGGGTTCGAGCCCCGGCGGTGCCGTGGATGTTTGTAGTGGTTCGGAATCCATCTTAGATCTCGGTTTAATATGACTGCAGTACTTTGGGTGTAGGGATGACAATCTGGCCTTGGTCCACCATGGGGCTTTGACCCAATGATGATGATAACAAATATGGAAAATTCTTCAGATTTCAGGTTTGAATTCTGGCGGTGGCATGGATGTTTAACGTGGATTCCGAACCACTCACAAATTGTAGGTCCCGGTCTAATTAGCTAATGTGAGAACGGCAAATCAAACCATGTGTGTGTGTGTTTTAAATCACGTAAAAGTTTGTCATTTTCACTTGCCGTTAGAAATTTTAAAAAAATAATAATAAATAATTTTTTAATAATTGTTTTTATAACGTTTTGACATTTTTATTTGGATTTTGTTTTTTGTAAAAGTCACTTTTTCGTTCGGAAAGTAATACTTTGTCATCTTGATTATTAAAAAAAAAACTACATTCCACAATTTTTTTCCTTTAATTTTCCGTTATCAATAATTGACAAGACCTTGCATATATTGAATGAACACTAGCAACAATTTTTCAAAGCATTTGGTCTATTATTCATACAGTCATAAATCTTTCTATGCATATACAAGATAACAGATTTAAATTTTATTTTGCCTGCCTTTATTTATTGCGTCTGTCGCTCGTGACTGGCAATTTTAAAGTTAAAAAAAAAAAAAAAAAAAAAAAAAAAAAGTTTTTATATTTATTCGAGTCGGGATAAGAAACACTCTAATGTAGTGGTGGCCAACCCGCCTTGAACATTTTTCCGGCCCATGAGATTTATCACACTTCTACAAAATATATTTATTTTTTTAATGGCCAAAGTAGTGAAAACCAATGTGTTAAAAAAAATATATTATGTGTGCATTCATATATTGAAAAATTAACTGTAGAAATTATGATAAAAAATTATTGATTTTAAAATAATACTCTTGCGAATATTTGACAGATATTGCCTGTCTTATTTATGAGTTTGCAGAGTAATTAAATTATATTATATTCTGCGAACTCATGATGCGCGCGCATCTTGGTACATCTAATATAACACTTATACACTCAAGAGCCAAAACATTATGACCACCTGTCAATAACGAGTTGACCCACCTTTGGCGCGCAACACAGCTTCAACTTGCCTTGGCATGGATTAATACCACCACTTAATACCGGTTAAATACCACTTCCACCTGATCACGTGCCTTCCACGTCATCCACGCGTGTGCATTGCAAAATGTAGGGGTGGTCATAATGTTTTGGTTCTTGAGTGTATGTCTGATATGTTTCACTTTAAATGACCACAGTGACCAACCCTAGATACACACAGTTTATTGTCGATAGCAGAGCAGACTCTTAGTTAAAGTTGTTAGCTCTTTTGGTTCAACTTACACATGTGAATCGTGGATTCCCCCCTCCCAACACAAAACACGCTCAAACATAACAGGCGCTAACATCAACACCCATTACGTTGTGCAAATACCCAAATTGAGATCGATTTGCAAAAGCTAAGTGAAAGAGTGGAGAAATAAATATCGCAAATATTTTTTATATTTCAGTTTTAGTGTTATTTCTTTACCATTTGCGTTTAGTATCATATTATGTATGTTTACATATAAGAATAATAGTAAACCCAAAAATAATAACGCATTATGTTTTGATTTTTCACTCCAAAAAATGTCTATAATGGGTCTAAATCTAATACATTTTATACAATTTTAAATGCTTTCCGCGGAGTTATTATGCATTTCCATATTGGCCCGTAAGATCAGCCCCTTCTCTAATGTTTCATTTATTTATTTTCCTCAGCCCTACTCAAAAGAGGACGACGAGAAGATTTCAGAATTGTAAAAATCGTCTCGTTCCCAAATTCTCCAAATAAAGGGGAGGTGGAATAAAAAAGAAAATCTAAATTCGCAAATCCTTTTTTTTTTTTTCATTGAAGAGGAATTTACAATGAGCTCCTCGAATAGAATGATCTGAAATAAATAATAATAACAACAACAACAAAAATCGTTTTTTGAAGGAATTTTTTCGTTCCACGCGTTCAAAAAATCTTTTACTTATTATTTTTCGCGGAGCATAGATGCGACGAAATCCAATTTCTTGTCGTCTCAAAGTTTTTGTTCGTCTTTTATCTAAATCTGTAAAAAATTGAGAGACAAGACGGGAAAACATCTCTTGTTTCACAAATTTGCGCTGTGTTAGCTCGCTGGAATTTTGCTTCTGAATTCGTAATCGCCAGCTTTACCGTTTTCCATTCTCACATTTTTACTGAAAAACGTATATTTGGTATATGTAATAGTTAGTATCGAAAGAAATCTTATATTAATATTGAAATATTCTGGTTCTTGTTTTATGTTTCAATTCATGGTAGAAATACTGTCGCCATCTTGCTTTGTAGCATTTGAAAGAATAAAAATTGTTGTTTTAGGCAAGCCTAACCATAATTATTAATTAACCATATTAATATTGAAATATTCCGGCTCTTGTTTTATGTTTCAATTCATGGTAGAAATACTGTCGCCATCTTGCTTTGTAACATTTGAAAGAATAAAAATTGTTGTTTTAGGCAAGCCTAACCATAATTATTAATTAACCATATTAATATTGAAATATTCTGGTTCTTGTTTTATGTTTGAATTCATGGTAGAAATACTGTCGCCATCTTGCTTTGTAGCATTTGAAAGAATAAAAATTGTTGTTTTAGGCAAGCCTCACCATAATTATTAATTAACCATATTAATATTGAAATATTCCGGCTCTTGTTTTATGTTTCAATTCATGGTAGAAATATTGTCGCCATCTTGCTTTGTAGCATTTGAAAGAATAAAAATTGTTGTTTTAGGCAAGCCTAACCATAATTATTAATTAACCACATTAACTATATTAATATTGAAATATTCTGGTTCTTCTTTTATGTTTCAATTCATGGTAGAAATACTGTCGCCATCTTGCTTTGTAACATTTGAAAGAATAAAAATTGTTGTTTTAGGTAAGCCTAACCATATATCTAATACAACATCAAATGTTCTTTTTTTTTTCCATATATAATTTATTATACTTTCATTCAATTAAAATAGTAGTAGAGTACGGTATTTAAAGCTTAGGAACATTTCTTACAAGTTATAGATAAATATGGTTATAGATTACAATGCAGTAATGTCAATTACTACAGAGAAAAAAAAAAAATTCTTGTGAAATTTAAAAAAAAAAAAAAAAAACTAAAGTGAAAAAGAATAGATAAAAATAAAGATTTCATTAATTTCGAGAAAAAAAAATTGCACTGACTTTATGCTTTTTCTTTAATAACGATGCAAGTAACATTTAATATTGTGCCCGACTCTTGGCTCAGTGGCAACGTGCGCCGCTGGTCAGCATTAGGACTGAGGTTCAGTCCACTGATATCTTTGTTGTAGATACTGTTTCGAAAAACAAGGAGACTCGTTGGTGTTTGTGATGTTCAGCATCTTTCCTCTTAGTCGGGCTTGGTGGGAGTTTTGCGAATTTTCTCCCATACGATACGCAAGTGTGGGGTAGTTCCCCCCTAACAGTCCTCCCAGGAAGGCACTACCCTCCTTCTTCAGCTTCACGTTGCCAAGTCAAATTTCTGTCTACGGGTGCTGCATCACAACAGAAGTTGGGCCTTTTCTCTCCTTCTGTGAGAACACAAGTGTTCGTGGACTTGGTGTGGTCTAGATGTTGCTGTCTACCAAGTGGGATGAGAAAAAAAATAAACATTTAGTATTGTGCACAAATTAATAAAGTGCCTTCATTACATTTTCTCTTTGTTATCAAAAAGAATTGTTAGTGTGTGAGGTTTTTACTTTATAAAAAAAAATTAATGAAAAAGTTTAGTATTGTTTGAAAAAAAAGTAAAGGTTTAAAAAAAATGTAATAGTTTAATAATAGCAAGGAAATAATAATAAAAAATTGCAATAAAAAACATAAATACGTTTTATATAAATATACGTTTTAAGTAATACTTTATACATAAAAGCAAATATGCTAAAAAATGTTTTTAGTATATTTTTAGCTTTTATTTTTTTTCCTTACATTACATTTAATTTGTAATCGTAAGAAATGTTATTTAGGTTTTTTTTTGTTATTTAATTCATGCAACGAACAATATCTGTAAGAAATTTAAAAGAAAAAAAGAAGTTTTAAAAAACCAATTATACACATTGCGAAACGTACCCAAAAATTCATTGTACAATTTATAGTATTGTAACTTTTGTAACCAAGACCTGTTTACTTTTTATTATTACTTCGTTTCCTATAACACCGAATTCTCAAAGAACCTAACGACCTTGTAAACTTATTTCACCTTCAGCAAGACTCTAGAATCATAACAAATCTTGCTTCAGCAATGTGTTGAATTTATTACCAGAGAAACATACGGAATCTCCCAGCCATTCTCTGAAAGGGTGACTACATGTATCCAAGATGGCTGCCATTGATCCCGGATCAGCGTTCCCCTCGCAAACCGGGAGCAGTTTCGCCTCTTTACGGGTCGTAAACTGTAAACACCGGGGCGTAAATTCACCCAGGGGTGCACTTTGGGTGGGGGGTCTCTCCGGAATGGAGGCTCTTCCGGAATCCGTGGAACACATTTCGTACCCAACTAGTTTCTGCTAATGATGTCTCATAACGCTGGGGCCCCTTTCCCAAGGCCCGTGCTGCGATTAAAAGCGGCGGCCTGGCGATAAACTCACGTGTTGATGAAGTTGATGCAAGGGACCCGCGCGCATATTTATAGATATGGCTTCTAAATACTTAGTTATTATGGAGAAGGAATGGTGAACCATTTCTCTTTGCAGTTTGGATGTCGTCTTGTTTTCGAAAGATTCGATTTCCGATGAGACGTGTCGGATTCGATTCGGGAATCGATATACCGATGTCTTCCTTTTACGCTTTTATCGATAGTTGGGAGAGGAAAAAAGATTCAAGAAATATCTGATTTGGGAATAATTGGAGTTTTTTTTCCTCCATTTGGTTTTGAAACGTGAGGTTGGACATTCTGCTGAATAATTTAACTTCTTGGGTTTTGTATTCTTTTGTTGCTGAGTTTTAAGCAAATCTAAACAAGATTATTAAATTAATGTGAAAATATAGCAATGTAGTGTGTTACTGTTTTTGATATACTTTTTTTTTTTTTATTTACACCATTTTTAGGAAGCTAAAAATTCTACTTTCGTGAAAGTTTCAAAAGCAGCAGATTACGCTAAATTTAACTAACGCCATTATGTCTTCAAATACGAATACACCCGTATACCCCAGTAACGATATTTTTGGGGTAATTTTTTATTGTGAATGGAAAATTACTAATGTGTGTAAAAGGTTTAATGTCTTTTTAAACATTGATGTTGTCATCATAATATTTGCTCCTTAAATGTGTTTAATTATGTTTGAAATCTGTTATCATAATCTAAAGTAGGGTTTTTTTCCTCAAATTTGTTTTTATCCCGAACAAATATTTTCGCGACTCTCAGTATACAAGTTCATAAACAAACAAACAAAAATGTTTACTGATAAATAAAATTTATTCTAAAGCAATTCTTTACTATATACACAAATATAATTTTACCACGTGTTAAACGCAAAGCAAATATTTATACTTATGAATTGGATTAAATGCGCTTGTTTTAGTTTTTACACAAAGAATTAAAAAGAATGAAATGAAAATAAAAAAATTAAAACTTTTTCGATGCTTACGGAGTTGACATTTTTTTAATTTAATAAGCTTTAATACCACTTCGCAATTTTCTGTAGTACAAAATAGTAGAAATATGCTTAAAGCCTATTTCAGAGAATGTTGGATAATTTACCCGAATCTCACGTCAAAATTCATTTACCCATTATTTATTTTGAAAAATTAAATTCTTAACCTGTGTCGCTCGCTAAATTGGCAAATTCATCTTAGAAGTTTAGTGGCGAGAATGTGTAGCTGATTGAAGAAAAATAAACTAAAATGATAATCTAAGGTTTAAATGAAAATAAAATGGATTGTTAAGACATTTATGTTAATTGGAATCATTTTTTGGGGCTGGGGGGGGGGAATAAAACAGAATTAATTTTTTATACCACCATATATTGTTATGTACTGAAAATTATATTTTCTTCAGCATTTTTTCTGAAACAGCCATTGATTCCATGTAATAGTCGAATCATTTTGTGAAATTTGTTCCTATATAATAGAAAGTTATAAATACAAAGTTTTGTCTGCTATCTCATTATATAACTGGTTTTTTTTTCCCCTGCCTTGCATAAAACCAATTTTGAAACATTTTATACCCAGACTGGAAATTTACGCTTCCCAACACATTCTTTCACTGTAACCACTCAAAATGAAGCCCCGTCATGAAATAGGGGCATGCGAAAAATACCCGCCCCATCCATAAATTCTCGGGGCTCTCTTTTTGATGAATCTGTGCGGCCTGCAAGACATGTATAGGGCTCTCCGCAGATTAAGGGGGCTTCCGTGAAAGATTTCCCCTGGATGCACTTTGTTTTTGCTGGGGCTCAACGGTAGCAGCCCCCGCAAGAATCGATGGTGGGCGTAAATACTGGAGGATATTTCTCTTGTTTTCCTTATCTGAGGATGAAATGTTCTGTTGTAGGAAATGGATATGCAAATCTGCTTCCATCCTATTCCTTGTAGAACAAACAGTGCTGTGATGCATTTCCTGCAACCATTAGGGGGATGGTGGAAAACGAGTTCTGTTCGGTTTCTATTTGTCCTTGTTGGTTTGCTGTTCCTTTTGCCCGTTAATGTCTTTCTTTCGGCTGCATGCATCATCAGGTTGCCCGCTTCGTCTTACGGCAGACAAGTTTTGAAATTGTTGCTGCATTTGTTTACATATGCATGTAAATTGTGTAGAAATATTTGTAGCAATTAAACATGTGATGTGTCTCTTATTTAAATCCGTATGGAGGCTCTGTAAGGGAATGTTATATAATTTAATTAGTGCCATGCGCTAGATTTTGAGCTCGCAACAAAATGCTGTTATCACTATATTGCTAAACTATCGCTATTTCGATATGGTATATGAAGATTAAAATTTTTATAATTATAATAAGACAGGTTTTTTCCGTATTGTTGGATAACTCAATTCTTAAATCGTTTGAATTAGCATATTTTATAATGCAAAGAAGTGTTTCATTATTTTATAATTTTTAGTGGGATTTATTTTTATATGCTTGAATAATTGCACAAACTTAAAGGAAGAGTTTCTGTAACGAAATATGTTTGCCTTATTTATTTATTTTTTTTTTTTTTTTTTTACTGGAAATCTTAATATTTCATCATTATAATCAATACTCTTCTTTATTGGCTATAGCCCAAGTGGCTAGCATTCTGGCCTTTGGCACCACAGGCTTCATCTTCGAATCCTGGTGGTAGCATGGATGTTTCTTAAAGGTTCGGAATCCACTTTAAACTATAGGCTCCAGTCTATTTTGCCCTCGTGTGCACAAGAAGACTGTGACCGTAGAGCGACAAACCAAAAAAATCTTCATTGGCCAAACAGACCCAGGGTGGGCAAAAGCCATCTACTTACTGGCATGAGGCCTCTGTTCTTTGGTACCACAGTTTCATGTTCGAATTCTGGCGTTGGCATGGATGTTTGTGAATGGTTCGGAATCAACATTAAACTGTAAGTCCCGGTCTACTTAACCTAAATTGTGCACAAAATCATCGTAGGGCGATAAACCAATCTCCAAATGTATGTCATTTTCATACTAGATGATAGAATATATTAACATGCTGTAAAAATTGTAAATTTAGTAACTTTTACAATATTGTACTTCTGATTCCTTTGTCGGTTCTGAAAACATGTCCTCTGCTAAAGCCGAATATTCTTTCATCTCTTAACGTAAGTGCGTGTAGTATACAAAATATACATGTTTCCTTTTCTTACATTATTGTAAGAGGGAAGGTAAGTACACTCGACTGAATCGCGAAATGTGACAGTCTATTCCGAATCTTTCATTCGAAAATTCGACACCGCTAAGCCGAGATTCGAATTCCACTCTGGGAGCGCCGAATAGCGCAGCCTCTCAAGAATTACGCTCGAACGCATTGACGAAAATGGAGATTCCCCCCTTAAAGCTCTGATTGCTTTATGGCGAGCGCCGAATTTCAGGGATATCGTTTGTTCGCTAATGCACCACCATCTTCCGAATATTCTCCTCGGAGAAGTTTAATATATACTTTATATGGGTCGGTAATATTCCTTTGCGAAGATATTATGTTAGCATCTTGGAACAGTTTTGAATTCGAAAGTGGTCTATGTTGCGACCTGATTTAAATTCTAAAATTTATCGCCTGCGTTTTTACTTGTATCACCGTCAGAAGAAAAAGAATTCGATTCGAAAAGATTTATGTTGTTGTTGCCACTATTCTAATGCTAGATTGTGTTTCGTCACTTTCGTCTTTACAAAAAAAAAAAAAGTTTGTTAAAAAGAAATAAGATAGTTTTGTTTCTAATCTGGGATAAGAGTGAATTAACGTTTTTTCAAAGGTTTTAATATTAATAAATGGTTCTATTTATTGTAATTTCTAATTAATTAAAAAATAATTAATTAAATTTTGCAGTTCGAAAAATGCAGTTCACTCCACGGATGGATATTTTCAGAGTTCTCGAGTCTACGTCGAATCTATTTCACCAGGTTTGTGGTAGATCTTAATTATCACTCGGCGTGATACATGAAACCACAAGGAGCTCACTTTGTAAACAGGCGGAAACTCCGACCTGTTCAATCATTTTCATAAAAAGAAAAACACTTCTTGTCAACTCAAAGAATTCAATTCTCTAAAAACCTCCCTTTAAGAAAATCCATCAATTGGCGGCACCTTCCCACACTTCTTATTAGAGTAGACACTTCCTCAGCCCATTGTCTATAACCAATCACAATGCAACAGTTCATGCCGTATCGAGTCTGTAATTGTTTCGACCTGTGACGGTCGCATAGACAATCTCTAATTTCATGAGGTCTCATTAACCATGACACTGAATATCTGCTATCAGATTGAAGTGACAGATTGTTTTCATGAGTACAAAACACTAATTACATGTGATATAATTATCCACAACACTGCTTATCTGCTGTCAAATTTGAATGATAGGTAGTTGTATGTACTTGGTAAAGAATATATATTCCTCTCTCCTGAGAACGGAATGCTACGATACCATAATAGATAAGATTTTTATTGTATATTGCTTTTGATTCCCTTAATTCAGGGATGCCAGATGTTACATTTTGTCCGTTATATTAATGGATGGATTTATGGATTCATGGCAAAAATTACATAATTATAGATGGTAAAAATAACAGATAAGCATTTTTGTGTGGGGGAGGTGTTTTTTCTTTCCCTCCGTATATTATAAAATTATATTTTCTGCTGTTCTGAACCCTACTGAAATTAGACACCTCTGATTATAGATACTTCATTAAAGTATTCTATTTTGGTATTGTTAGATATTTACCGGTATATCGCTATAATTTTAATTACAATTTGATAATTACATTTAATATAATAATTAACAATTTACTTTTAATAAAAAAATTTAAAAAAACAGCACGCATGTTTAAGTCATTCTAATTTTTCCAGAATAGGAACTACTTCTGTAACTGACTGTTTCTACTTGAATCATTCTTACCGTTAAAAAATTCGTTCGCTGCTAACGAATCACTTTAACGGATTAGATTCCTGTGAATGGCTTTCTTCCGCCCAAATTGAGTGGATGAAGGTTAGTTCTGTGTGCGGAATTAGCTCTGAAATTGATGCTTATGCATTAGGTTTGTGCTGTTGCAGATATGTAAATTTTTTTAATGGGCCGTGACGCTAAAAGCAAAGATAAATTTTTTATAACCTTTCTTCTTTATGGATAACACGTTTGTTTATTTTCGTGAAGAATTGGATTTTTAAAGATTTAAAAGGTTTTAAATGTATTTTTTTAAATCTTTGAAGGGTTTGAAACATGTTATGAATTCTTAAATTTCCGCTTTATAATACGATGCTTTCTCATAGTTTATGCTTAAAACATTAGCGAATAACAGTTTTCTGAACTTATTTATGAGACTTATTTTTCAAGAAATGCAAAAGTAATAAAGCTTAATGTGTATTTGTCTGGATAAATTTTATCGTGTTTCTTTTTTTTTATTGTGAAATGGTTAATTGTTACAAAAACTATTTTATAATGATTACCGAATGTTAACTGCGTTGTCTTTTAAAAGTTTCAAGTTATTTAATATGATATGATCATATTTTGTTAAAGGGTATGAATGGCCGAGTGGCTAGCGCTCTGACCCTCGGTACCACAGGTTTCGGGTTCTCGAGTCCCGGCAGTGCCATGTGTGTTTGTAGTGGTTCGGAATCCACTTTAAGCCTTAGATCCCGGTCTGTTTAGCCTAAAGTGTACATAAGATGACCGTAGAGCGACAAACCAAACCAAACATATTTTGTTAAGCAACATAATGCTCATTCATAATAATAATAATAATAAACATTAAGCAACATTATTATTTTTATTTAATAGGTTTTTAATTAGTCATATGATAAATTGTTATTCATTTTAAAATTCTTTGAGTTTGCCATCTTTATGCATTTGGTCAAAACACATAAAATTGAAAATTTTTACTTCTTTGTCACAGCTTGCCCTCTGCCATGTCCATCTTCTTTTTCTCCAATTCTGTATATTTATTAATTTTATAATTTACGATATTTTACTTATTTCTATAAAAATTAATGCTACAGGGGGGCGACAGCACCGGGAAGTCAGAGAAATTTGCTGATGACGAGCATTTCGCTCCAAGAATGCGCACGATCGGCGTTTTGTTGCCAAGCATGCTTGGTAACTCGGATCATAACTCATCCAAAAAGAAATCAAAGTTCAATGGTGCGGTACCACCTTTAAAAAACACATTCTAGGAAAATTGTCATTTCGTGACGTTTTGCAATTTCTTTTTGAGAGTTTCTTAAAAAAAGAAGACAATTGTTAAAATAAATCATGCAAATGCTTCTTAATATAAAATAGTTTAAATGAAAAAAATTTATCTTTATTTATTTTAGTAAGAGTGCTTATCTTGTTATAATTCAGTGGTTAACTTGTTTTAATAAATTTTTTTAAGATGTTTATTCAATTTTTTTTAAATTCAATTTCATAAAAATATTTTTTTCATATTAAATAACTGGTAAAAATGTTTTCAATAATGTTTATTATAAACATGCAGTGATTCTGAGTAGAGAGAAATCCAGAAAACCTACATAATTAGCAGTCGTAAGTCAGGGAAATTTTTTTCTCAGTTCCTGTTGCCACCAATGCTACCAACGTCAACTGTACAATCATCAACCTTTATTACAACCATCATGTTAGAAAATTTTAGAACTGTATGATGTTCCTGCATGATAATAAAAGTTATCCGATTTTCCTTTCCTTATATCTCTTCCCTTTGTATGAGACTGGCGCTATTCTAATACATGGATAAATAAATGAGCTTTCAGAGAAGATAACTCAGTCATTTTGTAAATCTTGAATATGTATTCTGTCCCAAAAAGCCCGTGTAATATCTATCTTCGAATTAGCATTTCTGCAGACGTTAACTTAATGCTTCTCCTTTTATATCATAAATTAGCGCAATTCCGCGAACGTGAACACGCATTCATTTCTTAAGTCAAAATTCTTCAGTATTTTTAAAAAAGAACTGAATGCTCCTCACCTTTTAATTCCTCCGTGATTTCGAATTGCAATCTTGTCCTTTAAACAATGCGCTTTCTCAGCTTATAAACATGATAATAATAACAGCACTGTTTTGGGGAGAGAACTCGGTTTTCCTTAATTAAATGCAAACAAACAAGAGGAAGCGCACTTGAGATAATAAAAATTAATAACCGTTGCAGCTGCTTGTTCCGCCGATAGGGGGCGCTCCGAGTTACACGCATCTGACGTCTGTATTGTTTGGGGAGCTAGCTACTTGAGGAGTTTTATCCAAAAGAGAGTTTTCTTGTTTGTGCAATTCGATGTGTAAATAGCTAAAGTGCAATGCCCTGTTCGACTGCAGTGATTCTGTGGATATAGTTAGAAAGATCACGTTAGCGATGAAGCTTATTAAGTGTTAACAACGAACGAGTGTATTTCGTTATTGTTTTTAGTTAATAGCACTAATTTATTATATTGCAATAAATATTTGTTTTTATTATGCTAACTATCACGGTAACTTGCATTTGCTGTTTCTTTCTGTAGCATATATTATCTGTTAATACTATGTAATAATTAATGCTATTTAATAATTTTTTCGTGGCTAAGTGGCAATGTGCGCTGCTGGTGAGCATCAGGACTGAGATTCAATCCACTGGCGGCTTTGTTGTAGACACTGTTTCAAACAACAAAGATACTCGATGGCGTTTTTGGTGTTCAGCATCTTGTCTCGTCGGTAGGACTAGCTGGTGGAAGTTTTCCGGGTTTTCTCCCTTACTATACGAAAATAGGGGGTAGTCCTCCCGGATGGCACTGCCCTCTTTCTTCAACGACACGGAGGCAGGTCAGACTTTTACCTACGTTCCATTGCAACAGAAGCTGTCCCCTTTCCCTCCTTCCATGAGACCACAAGGGTTCTTGGACTTGGTTCTAGATGTTGCAGCTGCTTGTTCCGCCGATAGATGGTGCTGCAAGTTACACGCATCTGACGTCTGTATTGTTTGGGGAACTAGCTACTTGAGGAGTTTATCCAAAAGAGAGTTTCTTGTTTGTGTAGTAGTTCGATGTGTAGATAGCTAAAGTGCAATGCTCTGTTGGAGTCTTAACGACTGCAGTGATTCTGTGGATATAGTTATCACGTTAACGATAGGGCTTATTAAGTGTTAACAACGAACGAGTATTTCGTTATTGTTTTTAGTTAAGCACGTATTTTAATAACGCTTAATTTATCATATGGCAATAAAGATTTGTTTTGTTACTCTAACTATCACTGTAATTTGCAATTCTTTCTATAGCATATATTATCTGTTAATACTATCTAATAATTTTTTTGCCCCACTCGTGGCTCAGCGGCAACGCGTGCTACTGGTGAACGTTAGGGCTGAATTTCAATCCGTTAGTGGCTTTGTAGTAGACACCGTTTCAAAGAACGAGGTTTGGTTTGTCACTCTACGGTCATTTTGTGCACACTTTGGACTAACACACCAGAATCTATACTTTAACGTAGATTCCGAACCACTAACAAGCATTCATGACACCGCCAATATTCGAACCGGAAGCCCGGCGTACCAAAGGCCAGAAGGCTAGCCAGTTAGTCATGAGGCCCCTCCGAAAAACGAGGAGATTAAATGGCTTTGTGCAGTTCAGTATTTTGTCTTGTTCGTCGCATTACCTAGTGAGAATTTTCCGGGTTTTCTGCCATACTATATGCAAATGTGGGGTAGTTCCCTCTAAAAGACCTCGTCGAAGACAAAGACAAAAAACTGCATTTTTTATCCTTTATCATGATTCGTCAATGGCTTGATGTTGCTGTCGACCAAGTGAGATAAAAACAACACAACTAATGAAAACTTGAAATTCAAGCAGCCAATATGGCCAAGTGACTAGGGTTCTAAGGCCTTTAATACCTCAGGATTCAGGTTCGAATCCTGACGGTGGCATTAATGTTTGAAAGGGGTTCGGGATTCATGCTAAATTGTAGGTCCCGGTCTAATTAGCCTAAAATGTGCACAAAATGACCGTAGAGCGACAAACCAAACGTTTGGTACCACAGGCTTCAGGTTTGAATCTTCACGGTGGGATGATTATTTGTTAGTGGTTCGGAGTCCACTTTAAACTGGGGGACCCGGTCTGTTTAGCCCTCATCATCATTATTATTAATGGCGCAACAACCCCATGCTGGGCCAAGGCCTTCTGCCAGCCGGCAGATTCCGAAACATAGAACCATTACAAATATCGGGACTCAAACCCGAACCACCGGGACTCAAACCCGAAACCTGTGATACCGAGTGCCAGAGCTCTAGCCACTCGTTACTTAAAATTTATATTACAAATTGGGTGTTTTCAAATGTAAAAAGTAGAATTAATTTTGTCATTCTTATTACTGGAATTCTTAATATGAAAATCTACAAATACTTGAATTATATCCGAAAATTTTAATGAAATCTTTTGAATTTTTTTCAAAAACTTCAGTAAATTAATTGACTTTAGTTACGGATTCTTTGAAATTATTCTTAATATTTCAAAAGAAAAAAAAAAGTTGGATCTTCTCTTTAGTTATCCTTTATTAAATAACGAAATAATCCTATCGTAAATTTACGTCACACACATTTTATTTTTTTTTTATTCTAAAGAAGACTTAACAAAGCGGTACTTTTGGGATTAATTTTAACCTTTCATGGCTGGCCTTAATTAAATCGTTAGCCACGTCAAAAGATTTTGTTTTGAAAAATTCTCACTGTAACGAAAGTTTCTTTTTTTGTCTGGCGTTATTTTCAATTTTCTTCCTCTTCTTCTTTGGGACGGATACTTTTGTGAAAGTTTTTAATTAAATTGTGAGCTACTTTTAGAATTGTTTTTAAAAAAAAAAAGAAAGAAAAAAAGTTAACATTTTTACCGCTCGGTTTTCTTTTCTTTTGTGGCATTGCATTGGTCGATTGCGTCACTTAAAAAAAGAAAAAATTTAGTACAAAATGTGTTCGAATTTATTTATTTCCTTGCTTTTCAAAAAAATTTATTTTTCTTTTGGCATCACATTATATGTCATTCACTAAGGCGTTGTTCTTAGAATTTTAACAGGATCTTCTTGAATTAGTTCAACCATTAAAATGAAATGGTTGAGTAAATCGGTGTGAAAGTAAAAGAATTTTTAATTAGAATTCAACTTTGTGTATCTTTTATAATAATTTTCTTTGAGTCGTAAACATCCGTTCTATTATAAACTTTCGTTATACTTACTTTTCAAACTATCTTTTTCATATTATAATTATCTACATGGTCACTGTTGCTGTAGTATGTTTATTTCTTAAAAGTGACACCGCTTTTGTCTTAAAATCGCACCATGTTCACATAATGCTGAATTCTTATGAATTATTTATTCTGGACATCTTTACAATGGTTTTAAAATACTAATTTGGGTTCCATTACATTATAAAACAAATTATCACGCCTTTTTAAAACTAACATGTTAAAAGTCTGGCGCTCGGTACCACAGCTGGGTATCGAGTGCCAGACTTATACATGTACACCACACATCGGTCGATACCACAGCTGGACGGTACAATAGCTGGTCATGGATGTTTGTAGCTGTTCGGAATCCACTTTAAGCCTCAGGTCCACGTCCCATATGACCGTAAAGCATCACAAAGCCCAATCAGACTTCTCACCCACATCATTCCCAAATTGTTAAGGGGCAACTTAGCTCTAGGCACAGTGATGTGATGTGGTGTGGTATGGTGTAGTAGCATAATCTTAAAAGTACATATTCTTTTTTTAATATCACACATTTTAGGACGTTCAACTTTTTTAAAAAATTTCACAAGTTATATCAGTTTGGTTTGTCGCTCTACGATCATTTTTTGTAACATTTTAGACTAATTAGATCGGGACCTACCGTTCAACGTGGATTCCGAATTACTAATAGTGATCTTGCTATCGTCAGGATACAAGCCTGAAGCCTGTGTTACCAAAGACCAGAGCGCTAGCCAATTGGCCATCAGGCCGCCAATATATATATCAATTTCAGGGATATACAAGATATACATTCTGTCTGGACATTATTGATTTACATGGTTTTACTTTGAAAATCCTGCATGCTTTTTTTTTTTAACAATTTTTGTAGTATACGAATAAGATGCATGGAGTAATACACACATCGCTAGATTAGTGTTGTCCTTATAAAAATGTCTGAGTTTATGTGGTGGTGATGTGTGTCCATTTGAGTCGGGATTAGATGGAACCCATATGAGCATTCACCCTTAGCATTCATTCAATAAAGCATTTGAACTGAATTCACGTTCAAATCCTTTAATCAATAGATCAGAAAAATTTTTGAATTATTTTCTTAAATGTTAGTGGGATACGCTGTTTAATTTGAGCATGGTTTGTAGATACTATGTATTTCTTTCTAAATAGTTAAGGACATATTTTATATTGTGTACCATTAGTTCCTGTTTAATGAATGTTTAATTTTTGTACATAAATGTGTGTTAATATGTATATTTTTGTGTTTTTCAGGCCGCATCAAGAACACTGAGCCTCTGTCGTGGGAGAATGCGCCCAACCACATCTTGACCGTGGTCGCCTACGACTGCGGCATGAAGAGATCCAAGCCCGCAACGGTCAATATCAAGGTCAACAGAGTCTGCAGAATCGGATGGAAAGGTCTTTCTTCATTACATAAATATATCAAATTTTTCCAGTATTTTTTTGTTTCATTTTGTGATTATATGTTATACAAGAATTATTAGTGTTACTTTTCTAATATTCTTACTTTAATTTAAGTTTATCAATTCTAATCGGATCGTATAAAAGATAATTTATTCAGACTATTTTTACATTAGAACTTCTCATTTTTTTTTATTAGAGAGTTTTTGCATACCGTACGTTAGTTACCATAGGACGTCCGTTAGCTTTTTCTCCCTAGCGCGCATGCTCATAGGAAACTGAGCATGCGCGCTAGGGAGAAAAAGCTAATGGACGTCCTACGGTAACTAACGTACGGTATTCAAAAACTCTCTATTATTATTTTTATTGAAGTACTTAATTGTGATGGGACAAATGTTGTTTATTTCAAAATAATTATTCTTGTTTTTTATTTTAATTTTTACTCTTTTCGGTATTATAGTTCAGAATCCAATAGAATTATTATGCTTTGAAAGGATAAATTATTTGGATGTATATTTCGCTTTGAAAAATCGAAATAAAAAAATAAAATAACTTTCCATACGTTATTAAGGCTGTTTTATTTATTTTATATATAATGTCTTTACATATTTGGTCATTTCCATTATTGGCCTTGTTTCATAAATGCATTCTAATTGATTATGAAAAAATCAAAACCCTCGACCTTTACACACAAAAAAATAATGTTATGGTTATGAAAATATTATTATTAAGGTTATGAAATTATTATTATTAAATTAGGAAAAATAGCGTTATGAAATTTTTCATAACTAAGGTACTTTAAATCAGCAAATTTTATTACTTCTCCAGCATAAATAACCGATACAATCAAATAGTAAGGAAACCTTCTTACTTTACGTCTAATTAATCGTGTTGCACGCTAATCTGTCTTTTTGTTCTCGTGCAGGAGTTCGCGAGCGCATCGAGTACACGCCCGGTTCCGGCAGGAGGCCCCTGTTCCCCGAGGCCCGCCTCGAGCTGTGCGACGTCCCCTGCAAGCTGGAGAGAGTGGCCACAAAGGTCACCCTGGCCACGCGACACATCGGCAAGGGGTGCGACAGGGACACCTACTCCGTCGAGTCGCAGAGGAAGCTGTGCGGTGAGTAGTGCAATTCTATGTTGGAATCATGAGATGGGTATCCTGTTGAAAGTCACTCTTGCTCAGTGTGTGGTTCAGCATTGCCATGGATCTCTCTTTTTTCTATTTATTAATAATCCCTTGCAAACAGTAAACTTCACAGATTTTGACACATAATAGCTCATAATGAACTTTTATTTATAGTAGAATCTTGAAGCCGTTAAGGCTCGTTCCCACCGAGGCGTTTAAGCGTGAAGCGCTGACCAATCACTAGTCTCACCACGTTCGCATGAAACCGGTTTGAAATCCACCACTTCGAGTTGACCCACTTTCAACTCGAAGCGGAACTTCACTAGGCGTAATGCTATTACTGACGTTTCGCTGTGAAGGGGTCGAAACAGTTTTCTTGCCTGCCGCGTGAATCTTCAACGCCTCGGTGGGAACGAGCCTTTAGATAAACCTTGAGTGATGGCTAAGCTATTGTGTTTTTACATGTAATATTATATAGCAGTTATCAAGCATCAAAAAAATTCTTTTTATTAATTTCATTCCTTTTTATTTAATTTATTATCTGTATTCTGGGCCTAACTAGCGGTTCGTTGCTTAGCGCCACAGATTTCGAGTTCGTGTCCCGGCGGCGCCATGGCTGTTTGATCTATCTGGATAGATATATTCATAAATATGATCTTAATCCGTGGTGGTAATTCACAGCAATTGTTGGCAAAAGTTGTTGTCTCGTTTAGAAATAGTGTAATAGCCCGTGTATAAGTTGTAAAGTATTTGAAATAAAAAGATACCCTTTAAAATAAACATTGAAATTGGTTGGATTTTAAAATCAATATTTTCAATACAAAAAAATGATTTGATTTTTCTACTACAACTGTGAATTATAATGGCCATCCATTAGTAAATCATCGGGTACTAATTAAATAAAAATCTGAACTTATATTACATGTGGTGGGGTGTTTTTCCATTGTTCTGATTAATATTTATAGCACTGAATATTTATTTCTGGAAAAAAGGTATTATTTTATTTTAGGTAAGGAATTTTCGAAACTAAAAAGTCTATAATTTACCGTAATGAATCACTCTCAATTTTTAAAGAGGAAAAAAAAGGCCTTTTTTGTATGGAACAAAGGACTTAAAATCTCTCTCGGTGCTCTAAATGAGCGAATGATCCTCCTTCAGTCTTCAACCCTTATCATCTTCGTTAACAAATTAAAAGTCCCCCAAACTTAACGCATCGGAGCGAAGGCAAACAACCTCTATCTGCTTCCACTTACAGAAAATCCGATTAGCTGCACTAGTGGCGTTAATTAAAATGAAAAGATAAAAACACCAACAAAATTCTCTTTGCAAGAAAAACAATTCCAAGATTGCTATCGACCCTCCTTTTGGTCCCCATAAAATGGCTTTCTCTTGCTTAATTCCCCCCATTTCCTTTAAACTAATAATAATAACTTTAAAACACCCTCCCACTCACCCCCTTTACTCTCCCTTTTTGCTGAAATCTATCTTCTTCCCACGCCCTACCCTGTTCTCATTTTTAGGGTGTTCGGAAAGTTTGCTTATAATTAAAACGCTATTCCCAACGCGAGCTGTAATTTAATAAATTTCGGGGGACCAGATAACGCTATTAGGGCGCCTTTCTTCGAAAATAGGGGAAAAGAAGGGAATTTTAGGGGGAGAAAATCCTCTTCCGTGGAAGTGTAATTTGTAGCGCGGCCATTTTTAAAGAGGGTGGAGGGGAAATTTTCGCCCAAATTCGAATGAAGGCTGCTATCCGCCAATTTCGCTCCTAATAAGGCCTCGCGATTCCATGCACTTTGATCGAGATTTTCTGCAACCGCGGAAAAATATGTTTTTCTTCCAGAATTGGTGCGCAGATTGGCTTATGGGTCCCTTGTGGGGCTGCTTTTACCGCTTCGTTATAAATTTCCCTTTAAAGTTCTAGAAGAGTTTTTGGGGGAAATATTACTTAGATCGAGTTGCTAATTACAGTGGTTGTTGCGAAAAAGCGATTGTTGCATGGTGTGAATTGATGTCATTTATTTTAAGAAAAATTCATCACTTCTGTCAGTGAACACTAAACAAATAAACTACTTGAAAGATTTTATTACTTGGCCAAACTTTTCCTATAATATTACGTCACCAAGTTTTTAGCGCTCTGTCCTTTGATATCACAGGCTTCAATCTGGCGGTGGCATGGATGTTTGTTAGTGGTTCGGAATCCACTTTTAATTGTAGGTCCCCTCGTGTGCACATGATGACTGTAGAGCCACAAACCAAACCTAAAATATTAATTAGTTCGAGTTGTTAAGCACAATTGTTGTTGCGAAAAACGGATTGCATGGTGTTAAATTTCTGGCGGTAAAAATTTATGTTGGGACCATAAAGAAATAGCATGTAGTAATTTTCTTCATTCTATACAGTTTTTTCATTTTATTTATTTTAGCTGAAAAATGTTTAAAAAATTCTTAATTGTACGGAACAAAATACTTAAAATCTCTCTCGATGCTTTAAATGAACGAGTGATCGTCCTTTAGCCTCCAACCCTTATCATCATAGTTAACAAATTAAAAGTCCCCCAAACTTAAAGCATCGGAGCGAAGGCAAACAACATTTATCTGCCTCCACTTACAGAAAATCCGATTAACTGCGATAGAAGCGCTAATTAAAAAGGAAAAAAAAAAAAAAAACAGCCAAATTCGCTTTGCAAGAAAAACAATTCCAAGATTGCTATCGACCCTCCTTTTGGCCCCCATAAAATTGCTTTGTCGGGCTTAATTTCCCCCATTTCCTTTAAAATAATAATAATAACTTTAAAATACCGCCCACTCACCCCTTTTACTCTCTCTTTCTGCTGAAATCTATCCTCTCCCCATCCCCCACCCCTGTTCTCATTTTTAGGGAGTCGGAAAGTTTGCTTTTAATTAAAACGCTATTCCAACTCGAGCTGTAATTCAATAAATTTCGGGGGACCAGATAACGCTGTTAGGGCGCCTTTCTTCGAAAATAGGGGAAGAGAGGGAGAGAAGGGAATTTTATGAGAAGAAAATCCTCTTCCGTGAAAGCGTAATTTGTAGTACGGGCCATTTTTAAAGAGGATGGAGGGAAAAGTTTCTCCGAAATTCGAATGAAGGCTGTTACCCGCCAATTTCGCTCCTAATAAGGCCTAATGCACTTTGATCGAGATTTTCTACGGCCAGGGAAAAATATGTTTTTTTCTTCCGAATTGGCGCTCAGATTGACTTATGGGTCCCTTGTGTGGTGCTGCTTTTACCGCTTCGTTATAAATTTACCTTTAAAGTTCTGAAAGAGTTTTTTGGGGAAATATTACTTGGCTCGAGTTGTTAAGCACAGTGGTTGTTGCGAAAAGGGGATTACATGGTGTGAATTGACGTTATTCATTTTAAGAAAAATTCGTCACTTCCGTCAAGTGGGGGAACACATGAAAACAAATATTAAAATTGGTTGGACTTTTTAAAACCAACATTTTCAATAAAAATGAATTTATAATACTCCCAATTACCGAAATAACGGATTTGATTTTTACTACAACGTTTTTGATGTTACTGTGACTGTGAATTATGTTGTCAATCCATTATTTGAAGTTTTAAAGTATTTGGAATACAAAGGATAACCTTTAAAATATTAAAAGTCGTTGGGCTTTTAAAACCAACATTTTCAATAAAAGTACATTTATACTACTCCCAATTACCGAAATAATTTATTAGATTTTGCTACGACGTTGAATTATGTTGACAATCCATTAGTGAATCATGAAGCATTAATTAAATAGGAATCTGGACTTGTATTACTTGTGATTGTGGATGGTTTGGTTTGTCGCTACGGTCATTTTGTGCACACTTTAGGCTAATTAGACCGGGAAATACAATTTAAAGAAGGTTGTGGTGGGGTGTTTGTTCTATTGGTTTGATATCGGATATTACTCATAGCGCTAAATATTTATTTCTCGAAAAAAAAATTGAATTATGTAAATCGTAAAGAAAAAGCATGCAGTAATTCTCTTTATTCTGTCCATTTTTATTTATTTTAACCGGTCCTGAATGCCTGACTGGCTAGCGCTTGGTACCACAAGTTACGGGTTCGAGTCCTGGCGGTGCCATGTTTGTAGTGGTTCGGACTCCACTTTAAACCGTAGGTCCCGTTCTAATAGGATCGTAGAGCGTTGCGGAGGTATTGTTGCTTTGCATCCGTGCTTATCTTCCAACTACACACACTTCCTGGATAGTGCTAAGTGAGTAACGTCGGTGAAGCGATTGCCATAAGGTATCCAAGTCAACTGTCCAAGTGTTTACCAGCTGCATTAGAACAAAAAAAAAAAAATATTTTAAGCAAGAAATTTTCGCAACTAAAAAACTTATAAATTACAATGAATCACTCTCAATTTTTAAAAAGGAAAAAAAAAAAAAATGTCTTAATTGTATGGAACAAAGAAATTGAAATCTTTCTCGATGCCTTAAATGAACGAGTGATCTTCCTTTAAGTCTTCAACCCTTATCATCTTGGTTAACAAATTATAAGTTCCCCAAACTTAAAACATCGGAACGAAGGCAAACAACCTTAATCTGCTTCCACTTACAGAAAATCCGATTAACTGCAATAGTGGCGTTAATTAAAAAGAAAAAAAAAACACCAACAAAATTCGCTTCGCAAGAAACACAATTCCTAGTAGATTGCTATCGACCCTCCTTTTGGTCCCCATAAGATTGCTTTGTCGCGCCTTAATTCCCCTTCCCCCATTTCCTTTAAAATAATAATAATAATAACTTTAAAATACCACCCACTCACCCCCTTTACTCTCTCTTTTTGCTGAAGTTTATCTTCTTCCCGCCCTGTTCTCAATTTTAGGGAGTCTGAAAGTTTGCTTTTAATTAAAACGCTGTTCCCGCTCGAGCTGTGATTTAATAAATTTCGGGGGACCAGATAACGCTGTTAGGGCGCCTTTCTTCGAAAATAGGGGAAGAGAGAAAGAAGGGAATTTTATGGGAAGGAAATCCTCTTCCGTGAAAGTGTAATTTGCAGTACGGCCATTTTTAAAGAGGTGGAGAGGGAAAGTTTTCCCCGAAATTCGAATGAAGGCTGTTACCCGCCAGTTTCGATGCTAATAAGGCCTCGCGACTAACGCACTTTGATCGAGATTTTCTCCAGCCAGGGAAAATATGGTTTTGGTTTTTTTCCCCGAATTGGTTCGCAGATTGCCTTATGGGTGGGTCCCTTGTGGACTGCTTTTACCACTTCGTTATAATTTGCCTTTGAAGTTCCAGAAGAGTTTTTGGAGAAAATATTACTTACTAGTAGATCGAGTTGTTGAGCACAGTGGTTGTTGCGAAAGGGGGATTGCATGGTGTGAATTGACGTCATTCATTTGAAGAAAAATTCTTCACTTCCACCAGGTGGGTGAATGCATTGAAACAAATAAGTTGTTTGAAAGATTTTATTATTTGGCCAATCTGTTTCTTTATTATTTGACCAATCTTTTCCTAAAATATTACTGAACTCGAATGGTTAAGCATAGTGGTTATTGCACATTTATAATACTCCCAATTGCCCAAATAATTGATTTAATTTTTACTTCAACGATTTTGATACTGCTAGTACTGTCAATGCAGTTGATAATGTTGTCAATGAGTTAATATTGTCAATCCAGTAGTTGAAGTTTTGAAGTATTTGGAATAAAAAGGATAACCTTTAAAATAACTATCAAAATATTAACATTGGTTGGACTTTTAAAACTAACATTTTCAATAAAAGTGCAGTTATAATACTCCCAATTACCGAAATAGCTGATCATATTTTGCTACGACGGTGAATTACTATATGTTGGGAATCATGAAGTATTAATTAAATAAGAATCTTAACTTATATTACTTGTGATTGTGGAGGATTTGGTTTGTCACTCAACAGTCATTTTGTGCACACTTTAGGCTAATTAGACTGGGACCTACAGTGTTTTGATTATCGGATATCACTTATAGCGCTAAGTATTTATTTCTGAAAAATAAAATTAATTATATAGGGTCCATAAACAAAAAACATGTAGTAGTTTTCATGTTTTAATTTTATTTATTTTAGCCAAGAAATTTACCGTAATGAATCTCTCTCTATTTTAAAGAGGAGGAAAAAAATCTTAATTGTATGGAACAAATGACATAAAATCTCTCTCGATGCCTTAAATGAATGAACGATCCTCCTTTAGTCTTCAACCCTTATCGTCTCAGTTAACAAATTAAAAGCACCCCGAAACTTAAAGCATCCGAGCGAAGGCAAACAACCTTTATCTGCCTCCACTTACAGAAAATCCGATTAACTGCAATACTGGCGTTAATTAAAAAGGAAAAAACACCAACAAAATTATCTTTGCAAGAAAAACAATTCCTAGTAGATTGCTATCGACCCTCCTTTTGGCCCCCATAAAATTGCTTTGTCGTGCCTTAATTCCCCCCATTTCCTTTAAAATAATAATAGCTTTAAAACACCGTCCCACTCACCCCCTTTACTCTCCCTTTTTGCTGAAATCTATCTTCTTCCTACCCTGTTCTCATTTTTACTGAGTCGGAAAGTTTGCTTTTAATTAAAACACTATTCCCGACTCGAGCAGTAATTTAATAAATTTCGGGGGACCAGATAACGCTGTTGGGGCACCTTCCTTCGAAAATAGGGGAAGAGATAAAGAAGGGAATTTTATGCGAAGAAAATCCTCTTCCGTGAAAGCGTAATTTGTAGTACGGCCATTTTTAAAGAGGGTGGAGGGAAAATTTTCCCCGAAATTCGAATGAAGGCTGTTACCCGCCAATTTCGCTCCTAATAAGACCAAATGCACTTTGATCGAGATTTTCTGTAGCGGGGTGAAAATATTTTTTATTTTTCTTTCAGAATAGGTGCGCAGATTGGCTTATGGTTCCCTTGTGGGGCTGCTTTTACCGCTTCGTTATAAATTTCCCTTTAAAGTTCCGGAATAGTTTTTGGAGAAATTATTGCTGAGATCAAGTTGTTAAGCACAGTATTAAGGGGATTGCATGGTGTGAATTGACGTCATTCGTTTTGAAAATTCGTCACTTCCGTCAGGTGGGGGAACACATAATTAGATAACTAGTTGTGCTTTTAAAACTAACATTTTCAATAAAAGTACATTAACTACTAATTACCGAAATAACTTATTTGATTTTGATGTTACTACGATTGTGAATTACGTTGGCAATCCATTAGTTACCATCTAGTATTAATTAGATACGATTCTGAACTTATATTGCATGTCGTTGTGGTAGAGTGTTTTTCCATGTTATTATTAATTCCCCTGGTGCAGGAAAACCTACACCAGGTCCAATAAAGCCCGTCGCAGGCGACTGGTCCATGGCTAAGGGTCATATACAGCTTCACTTTTAGCGAAGAACCACGGGGGCTGAAGATTGACTCAACCTCAAGACAACGCTCTATGATCATATCAGACCGTGAGATACGGTTTAAAGTGGGTTCCACTTACAAATGTAACTACAAACATCCATGACACCTCCAGAACTCGAACCCGAAACCTGTGACACTGAGCGCTAGACACTCCGCCATTTAGGCCATGGTGTGTTTTTCCATTGTTCTGATTATCAGAAAATACTTACAGCGCTGAATATTTATTTCTGGGAAAAGAATATGGGTTCATAAAGAAAAAACATGTAGTAATTTTCTTATTTTTGTTCATTTTTTCATTTTATTTATTTATTTTAGTTCAGAAATTTTCAAACCTGAAAAGTCTAAAAATTCAGAGTGATTCATTAAGGTAAATTATAAAAGAAGGGGGAAAAATGTCTTAATTGTATGGAACAAAGGACTTAAAATTGGTCTCGATGCTTTAAATGAACGAGTGATCCTCCTTTAGTCTTCAACCCCTTATCATCTCAGTTAACCAATTAAAAGTCCTCGAAACTTAAGGCATCGGAGCGAAGGCAAACAACCTTTATCTGCTTCCACTTACAGAAAATCCGATTAGCTGCAATAGTGGCGTTAATTAAAAGAAGAAAAAAAAACCACCCAACAAAATTCGCTTCGCAAGAAAAACAATTCCAAGATTGCTATCGACCCTCCTTTTGGCCCCCATAAAATTACTTTGTCCTGCTTAATTCCCCCCATTTCCTTTAAAATAATAATAATAACTTTAAAATACCACCCACTCACCCCTTTTACTCTCTTTCTGCTGAAATCTATCTTCGTCCCACCCCGCGTTCTCATTTTTAGGGAGTCGGAAAGTTTGCTTTTAATTAAAACGCTATTCCCAACTCGAGCTGTAATTTAATAAATTTCAGGGGATCAGATAACGCTGTTAGGGCGCCTTTCTTCGAAATTAGGAGAAGAGAGCAAGAAAGAATTGAATTTTATGAGAAGAAAATCCCCTCTTTTGTGAAAGTGTAATTTGTAGTACGGCCATTTTTAAAAAGGGTGGAGGGGAAATTTTCCCCGAAAATCGGATGAAGGCTGTGACCCGCCAATTTCGTTCCTAATAAGGCCTAATGCACTTTGATCGAGATTTTCTGCAGCCGCGGAAAAATATGTTTTTTGTTTTTCTTCCAAAATTGGCGCGCAGATTGGCTTATGGGTCCCTTGTGGATCTGCTTTTACCGCTTCGTTATGAATTTCCCTTTTAAAGTTCCGGAAGAGTTTTTGGGGAAAATATTACTTGGCTCGAGTTGTTAAGCACAGTGGATGTTGGAGAAAGGCGATTGCATGGCGTGAATTGACGTCATTCATTTTAAGAAAAATTCGTCACTTCCGTCTGGTGTGTGAACGCATGTAAACAAATAATAAAATTGGTTGGACTTTTTAAAAACAGCATTTACAATACTCCCAATTACTGAAATAACTGATTTGATTTTATTTATTACAGCGATTTTGATGTTACGACGACTATGAATTATGCTAGGCAATCTATTAGTTGACCATCTGGTATAAATTAAATAAGAATCTGAATTTATATTACATGTCATTGTGTCTGGGTGTTTTTCCATGCGGTTGTTACTAATCCCCTGGTGCTGGAAAACCTACACCAGGTCCAATAAAGCCTGTCGCAGACGACTGGTCCTTGACTAAGGCTATGCAGCTTCATTTTTAGCGAGGAACCACGAGGGTTGAAGACTGACTCAACCTCAAGACAACGCTCTACCATCATATCAGACCGGGACCTAAGGTTTAAAGTGGGTTCCGAACCACTACAAACATCAATCACACCGGACTCGAACCCGAAACTTATGACACCGAGCGCCAGTTCTGGCCCATGTGTGTTTTTTCATTGTTCTGATAATCAGAAATTACTTAAAGCGCTGAATATTTAGTTCGTAAAATGTAGATTATGTAGAGCCATAAAGAAAAAAAAATTGTGTTACCGTGAATAGATTTACGAAAATTATTTATTTTATCCAAGAAATTGTCGGAACTGAAAAGTCTTATAATTTACCATAATTAAACACTGTCAATTTTTAAAGAGGGGGAAAAAATGTCTTAATTGTATGGAACAAAGGACTTAAAATCTTTCTCGATGCTTTAAATGAACGAGTGATCCTCCTTCAGTCTTTCAACCCTTATCATTTTAGTTAACAAATTAAAAGTCACCCAAACTTGAAGCATCCGAGCGAAGAAGACTTACAGAAGATCCGATTAGCTGCAATAGTTGGCTTTAATTAAAAAGAAAAAAAAAACACCAACAAAATTAACTTCGCAACAAAAACAATTCCAAGATTGCTATCGACCCTCCTTTTGGCCCTCGCAAAATTGCTTTGTCGTGCCTTAATTCCCCCCATTTCCTTTAAAATAATAATAATAACTTTAAAATACCACCCACTCACCCCTTTTACTCTCTTTCTGCTGAAATCTATCTTCGTCCCACCCCGCGTTCTCATTTTTAGGGAGTCGGAAAGTTTGCTTTTAATTAAAACGCTATTCCCAACTCGAGCTGTAATTTAATAAATTTCAGGGGATCAGATAACGCTGTTAGGGCGCCTTTCTTCGAAATTAGGAGAAGAGAGCAAGAAAGAATTGAATTTTATGAGAAGAAAATCCCCTCTTTTGTGAAAGTGTAATTTGTAGCACCGCCATTTGTAAAGAGGAAGATAGGGAAGATTTTCCCCGAAATTCGAATGAAGGCTGTTACCCGCCAATTTCGTTCCTAATAAGGCCTCGCGACTCATGCACTTTGATCGAGATTTTCTACAGCCAGGGGAAAATATGTTTTTATTTTTCTTAAAGAATTGGTGCGCAGATTTTCTTACGGGTCTCTTGTGGACTGCTTTTACCGCTTCGTTATAAATTTCTCTTTAAAGTTCTGAAAGAGTTTTTGGGGAAAATATTACTTGGCTCCAGTTGTTAAGCACAGTGGTGGTGCGAAAAGGGAATTGGATGGTGCTAATTGACGTCATTAATTTTAAGAAAAAATTTGTCACTTCCGTCAGACGGGTAAACACATATAATCAAATAAATTGTTCGAGAGATTTCACTATTTTGCCAATCGCTTTCTAAAATATTACTCAGCTCGAGTTGTTACAGCGTTTGTTGCGAAAAAGGGATTGTTGCATGGTGTGAATTGACGTTATTCATTTTAAGAAAACTTCGTCACTTCCATCAGATGGATTAAAACACATTAACAAATAAGCTGTTTGAGAGATTTTATTATTTGGCCAATGTTTTTCCAGTTATTTGACGAATCTCTTTCTCTAAAATATTGCTTAACATATTGTTAAGCACAGTGGTTGATGCGAAAAGGAGATTGCATGGTGAATTGACGTCATTCATTTTAAGAAAAATTCGTCACTTCCGTGAGGTGGGTGAATATATGTAATTGTATAAGTACCTTGCGGTTGTACCTTGAGTACCTGAAGCATGATTGTCTTGTGTCAGAAATTTACTCATTCATGTTTTCCCAATGGGCAGTGGTGAAATATTTTTTATTTACATGGTACTGGGAAAGAACCTTCCTTTTTATATCAATACCAGTATCATAAGTCTCGCTTTATGCCACTCACGCCATTTATTTCTGCGTACATAAGACTATTTCCTTTCTTCTAAATAGGCAAGGAGAAAGAGAGAGGGTTGCGTTAGAATCGGCCTAATCAGGTTACGAAGGCACTTGCCTAATTGCGTTTGCGACGAACCTAATAGAGTTGGGATTGTTTTCCTTTATTTATCGCAGCTGGTCACGCGGCTCACATAAAGATGGCGGATTTTCTTTCTGGCGGGCGCAGGTGATGCCGTGGGTGCTGTCACGGAGGAGGGCGAGAGATATGGGGGTGATTATAAGTAGACGTCGGTGGTCTTTTTGGGAACTGTGATTGGACGCTTTTGTGTACACAGAAGTCTACGAGAGTTAGTGCCTACCCTCAGTACGTTGTTGTAACAAATAAAACAATAGATTGTAATGATAGCATTATTTTCATCTTAAGTGGGTTATTGTTAATATTAATTTTTGGTTTAATGCGCGCATCTTCTCTTTTTCTTATTTAATATGGTACGATGTCAAAACAGCACACATCTAGTAGATTATTCTTATTTATGTAGTGAAGCGTCCCGAGGTATAACGGCTTCAAAAAAAAAAAAAAAAACAATTTTCAGGTTCATGGAAACAGTTTAATTTTTATTTACAAGTATTATTTATATACACAAATACAGAACTCAGGGTTATTATACAAAGAATTAAAAATTAAAATTATAAATTTGATTACGAGGGCACGATTAAATCACAAGTACATCTTACTCCAAGGATGGAGATTTGCAGAGTTCTCGAGTCTTTTCACGAGTTCTGCGGCTTGTTAAACACTTCTTGTTGGCAGGAACTCGTCGTGACTTCAGAAAAAACAAAAACACTCCCTCGTCATTCTTTCTGCAGAAACTTACCTTTAAGAAAATCCGTCAAGAAGGAGGGGGTTCAGCTTCCCTCAATTCTCATTACTTCAATGACACTTTCTCAACACATGGTCTATCACCAATCACGATGCAACTACTCATGGTGTCATCCATATTTCAACTGTAATTGTCTCGATCTGTGAAAGAATATACATTTATCTCTCCTAGGAACGAAATACTAAAACTCTTCCTGTGGGAAAAATACTACAGTAAGGCATGAAACTTTCACTTATTTGTATTCTTATAAAATATAACAATTATTTCTTCTGATTGACACAAATGTGTCTTCTGTTAATTAGACTTGTCCAAACTCTACTGTTTTAAGTATAACTTTTTTGAAGTTACCTAATGGATTCTAGAAGGATGGTACAAAATTCTTGTCGTGCCCACCTTGAAATTGTTCTATTCAAAATACAGTGGGTATAGCCCACCGTGATTGAAGTAATGCTGAATCAGCTGCACATCTTCCATTTTAATGGTAAATTTAGGTATTTGCCGGCATACGAGAACAAATTATGTTATTTTCAAGTCTCCCAATTGTTGAAAGATGAGAACTGTATTAGAAAATAGAATCATAGTGATTTTGGTTGTTCTTTTTGGATTGCAGTCCTAGTATAGCTCTTTAAGCTCACTTTACCTCAAATATAGTGTGAATGTTTTACGCGATCTGTCAGCTTTTTAACGAATTGCACATGAAAATAATTATTATTCCTGCCCATTTTTTATCATAATGAACCTAAATAAATATATATTAACGTTTTAAATCAGAAATCAGTTGTTCGAAACATAAAAGAAATTCCAAAATAGGCTGAATCAGCCCTTTTATTAGAGAAGTTCTCACAAAAAAAAAAGCACCACTAAATTATATCGTGCTTCTCTTTTGACTTAGCACACCCAGTGGTCTGACACCCATGATTATTTATCGGTTGGCGTTCCAATAATTTGAGAAACAGTTCACTGACCCGAATTTCTTTCTCGAACAAATGGGAAGGGGGGTGGGGGTGGAGAAGCATCTGATTTATATTCCGCTTTTGTTCTTCGCGTCTGCCGTTGCCATTCATCACGGACCAAAAATTCTCTAAGAGAGATTGCAGACGATCCACCACACCATCCCGACCCCGGATGGATTTTTCCTCTTCCATTCGCCGGCACGGCTTCTTGGGGGGTGGGGAAGGGGAGGGCATTTGCAAGGGAAAATAGAACCGATTCGGAATTTTATCGTCCGACTAACGCCCAGTTGTAGATATAAAATCCTTGCAGCCATTCTTGATAGGCGTGGGTGGATCTTTTTTTTTTTTTTTTTTCCTTGACAAAGTGCGCCGAGGAAAATTCATTGGGGCTAATCCCTCCATACCCCCCTACTTCATTCGATTTATTTGTTTGTATTGTTCGCGGTTCATTGCTTTGCGAAGAGTTTGGCTTTTTACTGCATTTTTGTCCCTCCCTTCCCCCTTCCTAGCGCTTTTCAATTAGAATCTTTCTATTCTAGAAACGTGCGCTTATTGATTAATGTTTTGCGGCTAAGGTTTTAACTCGAATTGACCGAGGTTAGAGTGATTTAAATAGCATTGGACCATAAAAAGAAAAGAAAATTTTACAATAAACAACAAAGTTCCTTTTTTAAAAACAAAAGTTAGTGTTTTAGATGATGTGGATAAAAACAAGTAATATAAAAAAAAAAAAAAAAAAAAATGAAGTCAATTCCTTTTTTTTTTTTTCCCACTATATTGCAGAAAGTCCTTTATAAATAATTTTCATTCATTTTTTTAAGTTTATCTGGCGCCATCTATTGGTAGATACATGAAACTTAAATCTAAAAAAAAACTGAAATTAATGAATTAAATTTAATTAGTGAATTAATATTTGAAAAAACTGTATTAACATCCGGTGTCATCCACTGCGAGTTAAAAAAAATGTATTTGAACTTGAATAGATGAATAAAAAGTATTTTATGAACGATTGTAAATTTGAACAAGATATATATAGGGAAAGTGTGAGCTAACAGATGGAATTGAAAAAGGCAGTGATTTCAGTAAAATATTTACATTTAATGTAATTTATTTATAAAGAGAACAACAAAATAGCGAGGGAAATTTTAATCGGTAAGGCCGAATTTTCAATCTATGCAGTGTTGTCAATATTTCTAAATAGTAGATGTTTTCTTTTTACGCGGTAGGGTTGTCAGCCCAACGCTCTACAGTTATATTAAACCAGGATCTACGGTTTAAAGTGGATTCCGAACTACTACAAACATCCATGCCACCGACAGGGTGTTTATAATTAAAGTCCCATTTTCAAAATGCTGTAAAAGAAGAAGAAAAAAAAACCACTCGTCACAATGAGTTCAAATTTGAACTAAAGATACTTGAAGAAGGGGGAAACGGTATGGCATCAGAAAAAGTTCCACCGATTTTTTTGATCCAATGTGGTATGATCTTGCCGTATTGGATGGGCTTTGCACTAACAGTGTCACAATTGTTGAATGACTTGGAAGTCATTTTTTTCCGTCAAAAAATCGAAGCAATCCAGCACATTCAACCCCATACTTGGTTTAATGTGCAACTCATGCCAAATACGTTGTCATTTCGATTCAAAATATCACTGGCAACCGAATTCACTTTCTTTATGCCGTTTTCAGTGCCATCTATTAATACTTTGTAACTTTTTTTGTTGCCGTACCGTTTCCAAGTTCAAATTTGTAAGTATCTTCAGTTCAAATTTGAACTCATTGTGACGAGTGATTCTTTTTTTTACAGCATTTTGAAAGTGGGACTTTAATTATAATCACACTGTATAACACACTTAGAAATCCATAAAGGGAGAGAAAATTGAGTTCTTTTATGATCACCTTAATTTATAACATAGTTGGGGAGTAATTTATTTTGATGACACGCTTTTATTCCAATGTTTCCCATCATTCTTTATCTCTTACGATTCCAATCCGTTAATCATACGATTCTCAATAAAACGCCAGTTCTCTGAATAGAAATAATACATAAAATTCCGTGTATTATTTTTTTCTACTTTCATTTTCCACGAAAATCTTGCACAATCCCAAGGAGAAAAAGAAAAAAAAAAACCACAAACCCCGATGGTTATGTTAATAAAACAGACTTGATGAATCGCAATTCGCTGCCTGCATAATTGCGGAATAAAACATTCCTATTAGGTGATTAATGGTTGCCGAAGGTCAGTGTGCAAAAGTAATGGCTCCTCGCACCATGATAAAACCTTCTTTAATGGAGTTATTATACAAATTTGATTAATCCTTGATGAGCTAATTCGTCTTTTTTGTACGTGCATAAAGACATTAGGGAGTGTGTGGCAGTGAAAAAAAGTTGTCCCTATAGCAGCAGCAGCCAGCCAATAATAATTGAAATACGCAAGAGAAAAGATTGTGCTCTTATTTTAGAGAGAACCTTTTAAATCGGAAATCGATAGCAGGAAAGAAGTTATCGATGTGTGTTGCGTATCGATTTTGCTGGAAAGGATGACTCATTTTATCTGGTTGGCGAAAAACCGCCAATAAACGTTCCGGCGAACGAAATCGTTACTGGAACTGCCCTCCCCCCTTTTTTCCCCCTTCAGGGAAGGCTGAAGGAAAGATAAGTGTTATAATAAGGAATTTTTGTCTTTTTTATATATATATAAATCAGATTCATTTAATTTGAGATAAATTAAGGTTAATTTATGCATATATAATTGGTGGTTTTTCAGTTCACCCATTTTAATTCTTTATAAATGGGCCTGGTGGTTGAGTGGCTATCGCTCTGGCACTCGGTACCACAGGTTTCGGGTCGAGTCCCGGCGGTGCCATGGTTGTTTGTAGGGGTTCGGAATTCACTTTAAACCGTAGGCCCTGGTCTAATAGGATCGTAGAGCGTTGCGGGGGTAATGTTAATCGCGTCCGTAACATATATTCAAGCTACACGGGGGTAGTGGGGTACTGCTAAATGAGTAACGTGGTCTGTGATAACGTGCGCTCCAGCTGAGCAATTAGGGTGATGTTCAATCCCTGTCGGCATTGATATAGACACTGTTTCAAAAATGTGAAGGCCCGATGGTGTTAGTGATGTTCAGCATTTTGCCTCGTTTGTCGGACTACCTTATGGGAGTTTTCCGGGTTTTCTTCCATACGATACACAAATGCCGGTAGTCTCCCCTAAAAGTCCTCCCGAAGGCACTGCCCTCTTTCTTCAGCGAGTAGGAGCCAAATCAGACTTCTACCTACGGTGCTCCATCACAAGCAAAGCTGCCCACCCCCCTCCCATCCATGAGTAGATACTGCAGGAGATTGAGGTGGTGCTAAATGAGTAACAACGGAGCCGCCCTTTCTTATGGCATGAAGATTAAATGTCTCTGTATTGTCAGCTGCATTGGAACAACAACATAATAAGGAATTTTTGTGTTGTTTATATATATAATCAGATACATTTAAATTCAGATAAATCAAACTTACTTTATGCATATAATTGGTGGTTCTCAGTTGCCCCATTTTAATTTTTTGTAGATATTTTTCAAAAAAAACTTTTTTTTTTTTTTTTTTTTTGTCTACTTCTTTATTGCCGCAATAGCCCTATCGTATATACCATTTAATTTTAACAATGCTTAAGAATTACCGTTTAATTTTAAGAATGCTTAAGTTTAGAAGAATTTATTTGGATTATGATATAACGTTATTAATTATTAGCTACATCATTTACTGAAATTACTGTTTGTCTTTTACTCGTTCTAAAATAATTATATATATGGAGTTGGGTTTATCTATGTAAATGGAATCAATCCAGACTTCTCTACTTACTATCTTGCATTTTTGCTGAGCAAAGAAGAGGAGCGAATACTGGGAAGAAAAACCTTCGTGGTTTTTTGGGAGGGCTTTAATGTGTGGGAGAAATAATAATGGGCAAAATGGATGTTCTAGTGCGTGGCGGGGAGGGGGCGTGGTTTTTTTCGTGTGCGATGGATGAAGGGGCGGGGCTGGAGGTGGTGCGAATGATAGACCGACCGCTGGGACACAAAGATCTATCAAGAAAGGACTCAATGTTTAAGTCCATCTTTAAGGCTTCGGAATTCTTGGGATCTTTTTTTTTTTTTTTTTTTTTTTTATTGCTGGGATTTTATAGATAGCTATCGTATCGATTGGCTGTTTCTTATGTTTGGCCGAGTTCTTTTTAATACGCTTTTATTAGCTTCACCTGTATGTATGTTTGTAACTGACTTTTTCCCCTGGAGATCAGTTTCTCCTCATATACACTATTTAAGCTGCAAAGAAACATTTACAGGCATCTTTCAGAAAGAAAACAGTTGATTCTTTTTAATACGCTTTTATATTAGTTTCACCTGTATGTTTGTTTGTAACTGACTCTTTGGGCTCGATTTTGCCCTACTTTGAGCCATCAGATTCGTGGGACAGTGGCACAACGAACTATTCGCATTTAGCCTTTGTTTTACTCACAATTACATTATTGTGAGAACTATAGTTCCAGTCCTCCTTACCGGGACCTCATTTAAATATTAGTTTAAAAACACTAAAAAAACATGCTTTTAGAGTTTCAAACTAAAAAGTAAAAAATAAATGAATAGTTGAAAAAAACTAAAAAAACACGCTTTTAGAGTTAATCTATCCAAAAAGTAAAAAATAATTGTTAACATAAGAATAAAATGACTGACGAGAAAATGAATGTCATTGTTTCAAAAGCGTGGAGTGCTTTGTATGACATTTTTACACTAACTCTACATTTCGGAATGAACTAGTGACAAATTATAACGATTGATATCGAGCACCCCACGCTTTTAGAACAGTGACATTCATTTTCTCGTCAGTCATTTTATTCTTATGTTAACAATTATTTTTTACTTTTTGGATAGATTAACTCTAAAAGCGTGTTGTTTTAGTTTTTTTAAACTATTAATTTATTCTTTTGGAAATATGTATAAATTAATGTAAATGCGAAAGAAAAGGCTTATTTCCCCCTAATAAATGTCTTCTTCTCTAAATAAAATGTATTTTAAAAAACTAATGGAGAGAATGACAACTTTATACCATTTCATTTCTGCTCTTTTACTGTTGGTCTTATTATGATATATAATTTCTGAACCATTATAATTTTTCCCTTTCTTTATTTTTTTTAACAAAGTCCGTAAATATTTAAAATAAATAATGATTGCTTCAATTTTTTCAATGAACATTCTTTGTTTAAGTTTTAGATGTTCGTGAGAGATACCTTTTTAATGAAGAAACATTTGCAATCTAATCGTACCACCTTTGATGGAAGATACTATTTGTTTGGATCTTTGTTGTTCCTGAGGACAGTAGAAGAGAAGAGGAATAGTTTCTGTGGATAATTGAACTGCATTAATATGTCACATTGGATTGGTATGGTTTGTCGCTCTACGGTCATTTTGTGATCACTTTAGGCTAATTAGAACGGGGCCTACATTTTAACGTGGATTCCGAGGTACTAGCAAACATCCATGCCATAGCCAGGATTCGATCCTGAAAAGCCTGTGATACCAAAGGCCAGAGCGCTAGCTAATTGACCATCGGATCGCATGTCACATTGGAAGAAAACCGATAAGCCCAATCACTCAGTGGGACTTCCATCGAGTCTATAAATTATTTCAAAGCAATGATAGTTATACAAACTGCTGGCAAGATCGAACCCACACTCTCTTGCTCACTAGCGGTCTGATGGCCAATTCGCAACGCTCTGGCCTTTAGTACCACAAGCTTTTCAGGTTCGAATCCTGGCTATGGCATGTTTGTTAGTGCTTTGGAATCCACGTTAAACCGTAGGCCCCGGTCTAATTAGCTTAAAGTGTGCACAAAATGACCGCAGAGCGACAAACCAAACAAAGTCTTACCCACTAACTAGAATACTTTCACCACTAGTGCACGAATTAGGCATCAGAGTATCCTTTAAACCTCTCATGTGAAAATTGTATATTTTTCTTAAAATATTTTCCCTTTAGCTCATCTATCTAATGAATCTTTCCATCATACAAAAGAACATCCCATCCCAAAACAGCAGTTAAATAAAACCCTGTCAGTTCTCGCCAACCGAAACTCTTTTATTTTGCTGCGAATCGAACATGGAAGAAGCTACCTGCTTTTCTGTTTGTGCTAATTTGCACAAACCGAAATTCTCTTCATCCACCCCCTGAGGAAGCGTGGGGCTGGTTCCGTGTTTTGTTTTGATTAATGCACTGTCCCGTTCGCGATAAAGGAGATCCATTACCGCTGTGCTGGCGACGTTTTCGCAATTAGTTGAATCTTGTTAAATGCTCCCCTTTGTTTCTCAGCCCCTGTCTACTTCCGGTTACCTGGAGCGGAAGTGGAAGGGGATTGGTATTCGGAAAAGGGTGGGTTTTGTGTTGCTGATGTTCTTGTGCAAACACTGGGGGTTTTGATGAGAGAGGAACTTGGTCCGTTTCTTTTTCGGGTGGACGTTGGAAATCAGTCGATAATGTGGTGGAAGAAATCCGGAATGTTTTCCGAGATACTGGTACATTGTCCTATAGTAGATGTACAGAAATTCTGAAGGGAATCATGAAACTAGCTTGTAATTGAAGTTACGTTAATCGATGCAAGGCCAAAAAAATATATATAATGTATCAAGAATAATCAGATTAATAAGCCGAATTTAAATCAAATAAAAGGATCAATGTCCTAAAACCACGAAATTATACATAAATATCCTATAATTATCCTTGTGAAGAAAAATATACTACTATAGGTGTGTTTTTTTTACCCATAAAATTACAGGTACTGTTTTCGAGAGCGAGATTTTCGTGTCCTTGATCACTTCAACTTCTGAATTTTTTTTTTTTTTTTTTTTTTTTTAAACAGCTTTTTTGAATTTAATATTTTTAAATTTATCTCAACGAGCTAATAATTATGCAGTTAAATAATGCAAAATTTTTTCTCAAAAATCATCTAGCGGCCTGATGCCTAATTGGCTAGTGCTCTGGCCTTTGGTACCATAGGCTTTTCAGGTTCGAATCCTGGCGGTGGCAGGGATGTTTGTGAGTGGTTCGGAATCCACGTTAAACCGTAGGCCCCGGTCTAATTAGCCTAAAGTGTGCACAAAATGACCGTAGAGCGACAAACCAAACCAAATCTTACCCTCTAACTAGAATACTTTCATCACTAGTGCAGGAATTAGGCATGAGAGTATCCATTAAACCTCTTGTGTGAAAATTGTATATCTTTCTTAAAATATTTCCCTTTAGCTCATCTATCTAATGAATCTTTTCCATCATCCAAAAAGCATCCCATCCCAAAACAGCAATTGATAGCCCTGTCAGTTCCCACCACACGAAACTCTTTTTATTTTACTTCGAATCGAACAGGGAAGAAGCTACCTGCTTCTTTGTTTGTGCTAATTTGCTTACAAACCGAAATTCTCTTCATCCCACCCCCCTGACGGGGGGGGTGCTGTTCCTTGTTTTGTTTTGATTAATGCACTGCCTGTCTCTGTCCCATTCGAGATCAATTACCGCTGTGTTGGCGACGTTTTCGCAATTAGTTAATCTCGTTAAACGCTCCCTTTTATTCCTCAGGTCCTGCGACTTCCGGTTACCTGGAGCGGAAGTGGAAGGGATTGGTATTCGGAAAAGGGCGGTGCTGATGTTCTTGTGCAAACACTGAGGAGAAACTTGTCCCTTCCTTTTTGGGGTGGACGTTGGAAATGAGTCGCTAATGTGGTGGAGGGAATCCGGAATGTGTTCCGAGATACTAGTACATGGTCCTGTAGATGTACTATAGTAATTCTGAGGGGGGAACGTGAAACGAGCTCGTAATTAAAAGGGTAGTTGGCGATACGTTAAACGATGAAAGGCCAATAAAAATATACTATGTATAATATGTCTAATAACAACCAAAATTGGAAAAAATCAATGTTCTAAAACCACAAAATTATTCATAAATATCCTGTAACTATCCCGCCTAGCCATTGCGGGATATATGGAAATGAGCAGGCTGATATGTTGGCAAAGAATGGATCACACATGATGCAACCTAATCCTCCTTTGCCTTTGCATCATATAAGGCGATATATATCTTTCTCTATTAAATCCAACCGTTTCAACTACATATAGAGAAGGCTTCTGAGAATAAGTAGAATTCCCTATTGAATAAGTTAATAAGAATTCCCAGTTCCTTGCCCAGAGAGGTCGGCGTGGCCTACTTTAGAATTGTCAGGGGCCATGACTATTTACAGAGTCACCTGTATAGAATAAGACTGGCTAATACAGATATCTGCCCATTTTGCGACTATGGCATGCCCATGACTGGACAGTCCTTATCATATGTTCTTAACTGTTTCCCTTTTTGTGTTACTGTCAATGACTTTAGTGATTGTTTTTGTCGTTCTGTACTGTACTTATTTCCCTTTAGTTCATCTATCTAACGAATCTTTTCATCATACAAAAAGCATCCCAGCAGTTAACAGCCCTGTCAGTTCTCACCACACGAAACTCTTTTTATTTCGCTTCGAATCGAACATGGAAGAAGCTACCTGCTTTTCTGTTTGTGCTAATTTGCACTAACAGAAATTCTCTCATCCACCCCCTGATGAAGCAGGGGGAGGCTGGTTCCGTGTTTTGTTTTGATTAATGCACTGTCCCGTTCGCGATAAAGGAGATCCATTACCGGTGTGCTGGCGACGTTT
The DNA here is from genome assembly GCA_021605075.1 of Caerostris darwini. Taxonomy (NCBI): domain Eukaryota; kingdom Metazoa; phylum Arthropoda; class Arachnida; order Araneae; family Araneidae; genus Caerostris; species Caerostris darwini. The sequence continues at coordinate 48,652 of BPLQ01010955.1, read as the reverse complement.
TCGCAATTAGTTATTCTTGTTAACGCTCCCCTTTGTTTCTCAGCCCCTGTCGACTTCCGGTTACCTGGAGCGGAAGGGGATTGGTATTCGGAAAAGGGTGGTGCTGATGTTCTTGTGCAAACACTGGGGTTTTGATGAGCAGAAACTTGTTCCTTTCTTTTCAGGGTGGACGTTGAAAATGAGTCGCTAATGTGGTGGAGGGAATCCGGAATGTGTTCCGAGATACTGGTACATTGTCCTGCAGATGTACTATAGTAATTCTGAGGGGGAAACATGAAACGCGCTCGTAATTAAAAGAGTAATGGGCGATACGTTAAACAATGCAAGGCCAATAATCAGAATAATGTATCAAGAATAATCAGAATCGGAATAGTGTATCTAGAATAATGTATCAAGAATAGTCAGTAATCAAAATAATGTATCAAGAATAGTCAGTAATCAGAATAATGTATCAAGAATAGTCAGTAATCAGAATAATGTATCAAGAATAGTCAATAATCAGAATAATGTATCAAGAATAGTCAGTAATCAGAATAATGTAATGTAGTCAATAATCAGTAATCAGAATAATGTATCAAGAATAGTCAGTAATCAGAATAATGTATCAAGAATAGTCAATAATCAATAATCAGAATAAGAATGTATCAAGAATAGTCAGTAATCAAGAATAGTCAAAATAATAATCAATAATCAGAATAATGTATCAAGAATAGTCAGTAATCACAATAATGTCAGAATATCAGTAATCAGAATAATGTATCAAGAATAGTCAGTAATCAGAATAATGTATCAAGAATAGTCAGTAATCAGAATAATGTATCAAGAATAGTCAGTAATCAGAATAATGTATCAAGAATAGTCAGTAATCAGAATAATGTATCAAGAATAGTCAATAATCAGAATAATGTATCAAGAATAGTCAGTAATCAAAATAATGTATCAAGAATAGTCAGTAATCAGAATAATGTATCAAGAATAGTCAGTAATCAGAATAATGTATCAAGAATAGTCAGTAATCAGAATAATGTATCAAGAATAGTCAGTAATCAGAATAATGTATCAGAATAGTCAGTAATCAGAATAATGTATCAAGAATAGTAATCAGAATAATGTATCAGTAATCAGAATAATGTATCAAGAATAGTCAATAATCAGAATAATGTATCAAGAATAGTCAGTAATCAGAATAATGTATCAAGAATAGTCAGTAATCAGAATAATGTATCAAGAATAGTCAGTAATCAGAATAATGTATCAAGAATAGTCAGTAATCAGAATAATGTATCAAGAATAGTCAATAATCAGAATAATGAATTATGTGCCCTACTGTTCTTAACTGTATCCCTTTTTGTGTTACTGTCAATGGCTTTTAGTGATTGTTTTTGTCGTTATTTACTGTATTGGTCTACTCGTCGACTAATGACCGAGATGTCACGGGCATAGAATAAAAAAAAAAGTGCACAAATAAGGTATGACCTCTTGTGTGAAGATTGTATATCTTTCTCAAACTATTTTCCCTTTAGCTCATTCATCTAATGAACGTTCTCCATCATCCAAAAAGCATCCCATCCCAAAACAGCAGCATGATAACCCTGTCGGTTCTCACCACACGAAACTCTTTTATTTCGCTTCGTATCGAACATGAAAGAAGTTTGTGCTAATTTGCACAAACCGAAATTCTCTTCATCCTTCCCCCACCCCTTGTCGAAGGGGAGGGGGCTGTTCCGTGTTTTGTTTTGATTAATGCACCTCTGTCCCTGTCCCATTCGCGATAAAGGAGATCCATTACCGCTGTGTTGGCGACGTTTTCGCAATTAGTTAATCTTGTTATAAACGCTCCCTTTTGTTTCTCAGCCCCTGTCGACTTCCGGTTACCTGGAGCGGAAGTTTAAGGGGATTGGTATTCGGAAAAGGGTGGTGCTGATGTTCTTGTGCAAACTCTGGGGGTTTTGATGGGGAGAAACTTGTTCTTTTCTTTTTAGGGTGGACGTTGGAAATGAGTCTCACTAATGTGGTGGAGGGAATCCGTAATGTGTTCCGAGATACTAGTACATTGTCCTGTAGATGTACAGTAATTCTGAGAGAGGGAAACATGAAACGCGCTCGTAATTAAAAGAGTAATGGGCGATACGTTAAACGGTGCAAGGCTAATAAAAATATATAATGTATCAAGAATAATCAGAATCATGTATCAGGAACAATCAGAATAATGTATCAAGAATAATCAGAATCATGTATCAAGAACAATCAGAATAATGTATCAAGAATAATCAGAATCATGTATCAGGAACAATCAGAATAATGTATCAGGAATAATCGGAATCAGAATCATGTATCAGGAATAATAATGTATCAGGAATCAATCAGAATAATGTATCAGGAACAATCAGAATCATGTATCAGGAATAATCGGAATCAGAATTATGTATCGGGAATAATCGGAATCAGAATTATGTATCAGGAAAAATCAGAATATAATGTATCAAGAATAATCAGTAATCAGAATACTTTATCAAGAAGAATCAGAATTATCTATCAGGAATAATCGGAATTATGTATCAGGAATAATCGGAATTATGTATCAGGAATAATCAGAATCAGAGTAATGTATCAAAAATAATCAGCAATCAAAATAATAAACAGCCGAATTTAAATCAATAAAAGAATCAACGTCCTAAAACCACAATAAAAAAATAAATATCATGTGACTAGCTTTTCACCAAGAAAAATATAATCCTAGAAATATATTTTTTTAATCCATAAAATTATAGGAATAATTTAATTCAATTTAATTATCCATTAATTATTATTGTTTTTGGGAGTGGGGTTTTTTGTGTCCTTGACCACTTCAAATTTTGAATATTTTGTTTAAATTTCTTTCACAAGCTTTTTTGAACTTAATATTTTTTAATTTATTTCACGAGTTAATAATTATGTGATTAAATAATGCAAAATATTGTTCTTAAAAAAAAATCGTCTGGTTAAAGCAAAAAACAATTTTATTTCGCAGTGAAAATGAGATTTTTCAAGAAAAGTAAATTCTTTGAAATTCTATAATTTTTTTTAAGATTACTGTTATACTTTTTTCTCTAAATTCTTAATAAAAAAAATTTAAAAAATCAATGTAATTTATAACCGATAAAAAAATTCCAGCGTTGTAATCGGATAATGTTTAGAAAATTAAAAGATTTTTTTTTAATGGAAAATCTTTTGATACTTTACTTCTATACTGATCTACTAAATTTTTAAAACGTACCCGAGTATCTTAATTTTTCAAAGCACTAATTGCATTAAAGAGAGACTATAGCATCAAATATATATTTATACTACTAGAACACGGCATATGTTGCCCTGCCAAAAACAATGCATTATAGAAAATTACATATAGCGAATATATTCTCCATGTTCCAAATATAAGTGCATACTGATTTTCATGGATATCGTTTGAATGGTATATAAGATGAATGCTGCAACACCGTCTGGTGGCAAGTAACAATAAAGTGGATAGTGCAAACATATTCTCCATACTCGAATACATATTATTACCACTCATAGCGATGGGTTGAACGGTATAGAAGCGGATGGACTGCAGCACCATCTGGTGGCAACTTACAACAAAGGGGATAGCATAAAAACATTCTCCATGTTTTGTCAAACACACACAAAAATTTTTATCAAAATCGGTCAAGCCGTTTAGGAGAAGTTTAGTGACAAACACACTGACAGATGAATTATGTATATAAAGATATATAGCGATTGCAGCGACACGTACCGGTTCCAATTGAGAATCTAAATCATACAGGGACTCACTCAAAAACACACACACAAAATTTCATCAAAATCGGCCAAGCCGTTTAAGAGGAGTTCAGTGACAAACACTTGTACACAAGAATTATATACTAATAAAAAAAATATAGCCATAGGATCAAACTATAGAATATCTGATAAAGGCAATGCAAGTATTTAATACTAATGAAGTATAATTTTTTCAATGAAAACTTGTGAATGAAATATTTGGCTTACTAATTTCTTCTTATTGGTTATCTGTAATGAATGTACATTTAAGTTCAGTAGTCAGTATAGATTCTGCTTCTCTGATTAAATTATTCGTATTTTGCGTTTAAAATATATTTTCAAAGATCCACTGGCACGGCTTATAAAAAAACGCGTAATTTTCACAGAGCGTTTGCTTTTCGCTTAATTAAATCACTTGTGCGAAAACAACCTTCACCTGTTACCTGTGGCTGCCATGACAACACGCTGAACGCTGTTGCCAGAGTTTCGAAAAAGAACAATATTTTTTCCACCTCATCTCCTGCCGAATAAATAGAAAAAAAGATTTCGATGATGCGATAAAAAAAAAATCAACTTTATCGACTTTCCTCAGATGAGAGTTATGGTTTTCGTTTGCCAGGTCGGTAGATGATGTGACCTTGAAACCCTGTTGCCAGGCCGACGGAGGAAAATACCTGCTCGATCGATGAGCGTTCCCAAGATTTCCCCCAACTCTCATTAAATTTGCTTTTCCGAAAAAAGTATTTTCGCGTTAAATAAATTCGTTACCTTTTATTTTTTAAGCAATTTATTTAAAAAGACTTGAATTTTAATTGTAGAATTGGATCCGAATTTTTTTTTTAATGTTGCCTAATTTTGTAAAATTGATTTTTCTTCTGGCAAAATAAAATTTATATATATATTTTTTTTTCTCCCACACTGAGCATCAATCTGGTAAATTAATCTTCAAAAAAAATGATAAATCTTGTAATAAGTAAATATTTTTGTCACTACAAACAATCAGAAGGTGGATGAATTTTTTGAATTTTATTCGTTTTGTAGGGAAAAAAAAAAAAACATTGTAGAATTGGAATCGGAGGAAAACAAATGAAATTTTCTGAATGTTATTCAGTTTTGTAAAACATAAATTTTATTTTGCAAAACAATCAAAAGATGGATGTAAAAAAAAAGATGATAAATCGATTTTTTTTTTGTCTGGAAGCAGAAAAAATGATAAATCTTGTAATCTGGTGGGTGAATCGGAGGAAAACAAATGATAAATCTTGTAATAAGTAAATATTTTTGTCACTACAAACAATCAAAAGGTGGATGAATTCTAGAAGAAAAAAAATGATAAATCATGTAATAAGTAAATATTTTTGCTGGAAACAATCAAAAGGTGGGTGAATGAGAGAAAAAAATGATAAATCATGTAATAAGTAAATATTTTTGTCACTACAAACAATCAAAAGGTGGATAAATCGGAGAGAAAAAAAAATTATAAATCATGTAATAAGTAAATCTTTTTGTCCCTATAAACAATCACACGCACATTTTAATCAGAATATGTTCTTTCTGGTAATTATTAGGCAAGTAACATGTTAATATATCGCTTTATGAAATAATAATTTTTTTAGGACGTTCGGGAAAAAATGTATATATAGTCTTCATAAAAAAAAAAAAAAAATTTTAAAGTTAATTTTTAAAAACAAGGATTTTTTTTTATTAATAAAAAATGCATGTGTATAAAATTTGTACTATTGTATACACTGTGGATAGTGCAAGTGTAAGTTACAAATTTAATTTCAGTCAAATAAAAGGAAAGAGACTATTGGAAGCATCTATTTTAGCAATCTAACTCTCATCGACAACACAATTTCATGATTTTATTTGTCACATAAAATAATGTTAAATTCATAAAGCTACTAAAACAAAGGTCAGCAAACCTAAATAGAAAAAATAATTTACTTATATAACTCAATAATTAATGATTTAATAAAAATGAGTAACATTTCATAAAATAATTCAGTGCTTCAAACAAAGCAATTTTATGGAATTGCAGCAAATTGTATTTTAATGTGTTCATTTTTTGTTTGTCACTCATATGATTATTAGCAGTATTAATATGCAAAAACAAAACATTTGGAAAATAAATATTCAATATATATTTTTTTTTTAATCTTTCAGGTGCCAGCTCAGACAGCATTGATCTTCTGCCTAGTCCAGGAATCGGCGCCGAATGGACACGAGGTTTGCCCACAGATGACGGCCATGAAAGTGACCAGATATATGAATTCGATGGGACCTCCAATGCAGTAGTTATTCCCGAATCCACCCTCAACCACAACCTGACCGACAATTTCACAGTCGCCTTCTGGATGAAGCATGAACCCTACCCAGACCACAATGACACTCACATGAAGGAGCACATTATTTGTAATGCGGATGACCATAGTGAGTAGATTCTTCTTTGCTGATGATACTTTTGTTGATTTCCAAAAACATATACCAGTATGAAAGATTTGTTCATTTCATAATTGTGATTCATTTGGGAAAAAAACAATCGTCCCGCACATAAAAAAAAATTTTACAAAAAACAAAATCTTTTTACAGTAAATCTGAGGAGCACAAGTAAAGGCTAAAAGCATGGAAGTTCTAAATAACAGCCATCATAACTATGCGCTTTGAAAAGATTATAACCATTTGATTTAAGAATCCATCTTATTTTATTTCCTATTTAAAAAAAAATTTGTGGTTTACAAAACCAGGATCTTCATAAAATGCTAAAGTAATACAATTTTCACTAAGTTTCCTTTTGATATTTATTCATAGGTTAATTATTCAGGAACTATTGGGAACATTTAAAGAGTCGGAGGTTGATACTATAATTTTTTAAAACGTGACTGATTTTATGAAGAAAAATTCAACCAGAGTTAAAACAAGTTAATATATTAAAGAAGAGAACAGAACTCAATATTTATTAAAGAAACATTTTCATATTACTTATTCAGCAGTTATTTGAATTGCCAAAACAGATCATAAACTTAAGTTTTAAAAAATCTTATTTGCCTTAAACATTTGTTGACAACCAAACATTAAATACTTTTATAATGACTAAAATAAAAATTGTCATTATCAATGTTTAAATTTTACTACATATTAAAAATTAGTAAATTTTTAATTTATATACAATCCACACGTATTGCCATATCGTTCTTCCATATTTTGTATATCTAATGTGATTTCTTGCTTTAGAAATGAATCGCCACCACTACTCTATCTTCGTGAGGAACTGCCGATTGATCCTCCTCCTTCGTCGAGAATTCTACCAGGAACGTCCTAGTGTATTCCGACCTGCAGAATGGCGCTGGAAAATGCCTGAAGTGTGTGATAACCAATGGCATCACTATGCAGTTAGCGTCAACTTCCCTGAGGTGAGTAATTTCATTATGATATGTCACTAAATCCTCATTTGAAGACTATATTACACAAAAAGATTAAGCCATTAGAGTATTATAATTATTTTTTTCTCCGTTAAAAATTAAATTTTAATTGACTTAGACTGTTTTAATGTTATATTGAGTCATCTTAAGTATACACTTAAATATATTCATTGTTCGTAAATTAAATTTTTCTAAATTTTTACAAAAACAGATCAGTAGATCCATAAATAAATCAGTAATGCAGTAATAAATCATTTGCCAAGACACAAATTAAAATAAATTCCTTAATCCCAAGTAATTATGTCCATCAATCAATTTTAGCATCATTTTAGGATATACAAAATGCACTGGTACCTTGGAATAAGTCCAACTTAATAATTCTCATTTTTGGATGCAAACATTTTTGTTTTGTGGGTGACCTTTGTTTAGAATAGGGCCCGCATGTGTGAGTTTTTTTTTTTTTTTTTTTTTTTTTTTTTAATTGATCGATTTCAATAATTTTGCAAATGAGTACCAGACCAAACAAGGCATAATAGCCTTATCTGCGATTATTAAACATTTCATATTTCTAAAGCTGAAGGCAGAGAAGCAAAATTCTTTGAGCAATGTTTCAGTAAATGTCTAACAGGGAATCCTGAACCAGATCCATTTACGTGAAAGACAAAAAATAAATTTAGTAAAATTTTATTTATGTATGTATTTTATCTAACTGCTTTTTTTTTTTTTTTTTTTTTAATATTAAGCAGTATTTAAATTATTTTGTGCAACCCGCCAATATATTGTATAATATATGATTAACATTAGATTCTTTTGATGGAAACAAATTAATCATTTCCCTTTTATGTCATTTGGGAAAAATTGTTGAGTTTAAGTCTTAGGATCAGGAGCAGATTAAGAATGTACACTGAGGTTTTCACTATATTGTTTGCATATTGAAAAATGATAGAAATATTAGAAAGTCCTTCAAATGTTCATTATAATTGCATTCTGATATTAAAAAAAATCATAGCAATTGAAAACTAATGAATAAATTATATTAAAGATGCTGATTGATTATTTAATATAACTTAATTATTTACATATGTATTAGACTATTTCTGGATTGATGGATTTTTTTTAATTGTGCATAATAATCTTATTTTTACCTTGTTTTGTTACATTTAAAAAAATATATGTTTTGTGGTACATAAATAAAATTTTAATTGGGATTTTGTATTTATTTGAAGTCTACTTTGTACGTGGATGGACAACAATTTAAAATCCAGACCAATAACCCTGATATTGTTGATGACTGGCCTTTGCATCCTGCTAAAGAAATCAACACGACCTTTGTTGTGGGTGCCTGCTGGCAAGGTATGAGACATTCAAAAATGAATTATTTATAAAGCTTTCTTCATTTGATGAAAATATGAAATACATATGTATAAATGTGTTATTCAAACAACTTAAGTTATAATTTAAATCCCTCTTCTTTTTTTAAAAAAAAATTTTTAATAACAAAATTTGCATAATATTAATGATGGCTCTTGAAATTTCAGGAAAAGATGAAAAAATGGCCTTCAACTTCCGTGGCTTTCTAGCTGGCTTGTCCATCTTGAGGGGACGCACTGAGAATTCTGAAGTATTGGCTTGCTTACATCGATGCAAGGAAGGCTTGGAAGTACCACCTGCTGATCTCTTGGAACCTGGAATGGTAGGTTCCAAAAATTTATCAACAGGCCTCAATTGAAAGATTTCCATTATTTAATCATGAGTTTATAATTTAAAATATGTAAAAACTTCAGATTATAGAACATGAAATATTTTTTTAAGATTTTCACAGAACAAAAAGTCAGATGCTGTAGTTTTATTTTTTTACTCGTTCCTCCTCATTCATGGTTTGAAGTAACATTGTGATAAAATTGTCATATTCCTTTGATTTTTGCCAGGCAGGAATTTAAATTTCATCTATTAAATGTATACTGTTTTATTGTTATTTTTTATTAAACATTGATTGTGGTGGAATAAGTTACAGAATTTCTTCAAAAATCATCCATTTGTTCACATATATTTCAGATTAAATTTTATAGTAGATCACTGTAACTAATTCTGTCATCCTATTGTAGCGAGTTAGATTGTAAGTAATGCATTATATAAAAATGGATAAAAAAAATATCAAACACTCTTGGTAATATTTTTTATAGGTTAAACAGTTTCTTCCAATTTTCATCCTAAATACAAGATCTAAAGATTAAAATCAAAATAGAATACTATATTATTATTTTTTTAGTTAAAAGATTTAAAGAAAAACTTTCATTTATATTGACTGATATACCATTTTCATGATACAATCTGTAGCTTTCTATGTAATCGCAAAGTACTTGGTTCTTCCCCTCTCTCTCTTCTTGCTTGGTTTTTCCCTTCTCACAGAACCAGCCAAACATACTTTTCAGTATCTGTCTGCTATTTTATGCATTTTTATTTGTTTGAAATTGATTAACAAATATTGAAGTTACCAATTAAATTCTTTAGTAAGAATACATAAATTAAGTTTGATTTAAAATATATCTTAAAAATGCATTTTCAAAAAAACTTAATATTCAGAAGCTTCAAAAATAATTTTGACATATCAGTAATTGTCTTGATTGAAAAAAGAAATAAAAATTGAAGTTTGTTTATTGCAATCTAATATGCACATTTTATTCATTTTTATTTCATTATTAAAAGGAATTTCTTGATTCACTATTGTTGATTTTCATATATTTCAGGAGCTTTTGACCAATTCTGATTTGAGTGAAGTAACTGTAGAAGGTAACAGCAAAAGCAACTTAGAAGACCTGATATCACGTGTGGGATATGTTAATTCACGAGAATTTCCTACTCCTGGAAGACGCAGTGTTCAGATTAGCACTACTGTGGCGTAAGTTGGTTTTTTTATTTGTCCTTTACATTGAAATATAAAATAATTCTTAATACTTAGATTGACTTTATTATTTTATATTAATAACTCTTTAACATCAACTAAGTTTCTTATTTAAAAAATAAGTAAAAAGCAATAAATACTGAGGAAAAGTTCAAAATTACTTTTTAACCCAACATTTTTTGTATACAAGTTTCAAATATGCAACAATCATTCTAATGGTTTTTAGCTGTATTGGTACAAATTATATTTCAAATAAAAATGTCAGAAGCTTAAGTATTGATTTGATCCTTGAGTTGAGTCATCATTCAATGATAGTAAATTATGATGAAAAAAGAATAGGAAAAACAGGTTTCTATATTTGATTTTGTAGGTTGAAGAAAAAATTATAAAAATGGCATTATTATTATTATTAAATTTTTTTTTTTTTTATTTTTTTTTTTTTTTTAATGTACTTTAAAAATTATCACCAATTGATTTCCGATGTCAGTAATGTTTTTATACAGAAAATTTTATTGATTAAAAGTTATATTTTAAAAATTGAATTAATCGACTATCACAAATTTTTTGTTTGTTTTTATCAAAATGCAAAATTTTATTTTTTATTTCCTATTTTATTTATACATATAATGGTTTTTTCTTCTTATTTGATATTTTTGTGTTATTATGTTACAATCAACTGGGCTGATAAACATAATAAATTTAAGATTGTCACTTTTATACATTAATTTGTGTATTTTCATGATGCCAATAATACATTGAAAATTTAAATGAATGCTTTTTTTTTTTTTATTTCCCAATTATGTTTTCATTTATGATTAATTTTCTGCTGCAATAACTAATAATCAATTTTTTAATAATCACACATCTGTAATAGTCAATTTCATAAATTTATAGTCATATTAGAAATAAAGTAGTTCATGGAGCTCTTCAAAATTCTGACTCACAGCTGAAATATATATTTTAAAGCTCTTATCCATATAAATTTTTTAATATCAGGATTAAAATACTATATTCTGGAGATTAAAGGATTTATCTTCAAAACAAAACAGTTAAATTTATTACTAACAATAAGCTATATCTCACAATGTAATTTCATCCGTAGTTGTGCCAAGAGCAAGAGCGTGAAAGTTCCCCCTGTTGAAGCCTACATCATGGTCCTACAACCTGAATTGCCCAGCATCACTATCAATGGAACTCCCAACTTGGCACGTGAATATGAAGCCTTCAAGCAGGGTATCCAGCTGTTTGCTTCTGTATCTGTACTGGTCAGCCAAGATGAAGAGGCCAATGCCCTTGATCACAAGCTTGATTCATGCAGTGTCCAAGTATATCCACCCCTCAACCCTGACCATGAGTACTTTAAGCTACCTATTAGCCTAATGACTCATTTGGGGATCCACCACAAGGAAAACAAAGATGGACTTGTCATTTTTGGTAAGTGCCTTGTATTGCTGCAGATAAAATTATAAATATTAAACCTTTCTTAAGATTTCTTTTTTCCTTCTTAAATTGACGGTATTTGTATTTTAAATGGGAAAAAAAGTCATATGATAAAGCAAACAATCAATTATTTATAAAAGTGACAGTTTAATTTATAAATTTCAATCTAATATTAAGATTTATGAGAAATTTTGTAATACAGATGTGTTTTGTAAATAGAAGCTAACTTCAAAATAACTATGCTCTGTAAAATTATGTTATGTTAACTTATTTAAGTATATATAAAACTAATTGATATCTGATTTTATACGAATATGCGGCTAGATTATCTATTTCAAATTATATCTCCATTTCTCATGCACATTACACCTCACCTATATTTTATTATCAAAGAATACTGATGATACTAAAGCTGTTTTCATAAAAAATATAATTGATTGTACTTAAATTTGATTAGCTAAAAATTAAATAAAATATTTGCAATTTAAATTTAATTTTTTTTATGAAAATATTAATCTGTTAAGAAGAATTTATCAAAAAGCTATGTATTTTTTTAATAATAAAAATATTCTATACACAAATGCTTTGATCAATAGTAATATTTAAAATTTTCTAAGTTCTGTATGTATATATTGCATTTTAATAAAGTGATTGTTTCACATTTCAGGAGCTGACACCATTCACAATTACGACCTCATCCTGAGACAAATAGTATATTACAATAGAAAACCTGCTTACTACCTTAACCGTGCCTTCAAGTTGGTTTGCTCTGAGCTGAATGGTCGATTCGTCAGCAACGAGTATATTCAAACTGTAAGGAATCCTATCCTCCTTTTTTCTTTCTTGCAAATGTCATAAATTCTAAATTCAATAATTTGATGTCATACAAATTACTCTTTATGGTGGGATGTTGTGTTTATAACTGGTTTAATCTTTCTTTAATGAAAAAAATTCCTCTGAAAGTTGTACATCTTATTTTATAGTCGGATCACCGATTGTGTAGAAAATTAGCAGACCGCCAAATAGGATGGATTCAAATAGCAATGTTATAAGGAAGGAAATGCCATTTAGTACTTTTTTTTCAAAGCAGCTTTGCACCTCATATGTCTAACTAGCACCTCTAACAAGTAATCGTTTCATCCATTTCCAATGTTAAACTGGATGTTTACCATTTCACAGAATGCGTGGTCATATAATACCAAATACTTAGTTAACATTTTCTCTGTCAGTCATGTCAGGTTGTGTTGATAGTTATTGACCCCACTGTTGAAATTGTTTTTCCCAGAAGGGGACTTACTTTCATAACAAATATGAAAGTGGAAATCAAACATGATTATGTATATCATACTGATTACTAAGTAATATTAACACCTTTCCTGATAGAATATTTTGACTACATGCCAATGCATGATAGGCTCCAGAGGTAAAATTATTTCAAAACTATTTTTACAACTCTTATTGCATGATTTTTTTAATAACTAATAAGGCTATAAATTCAAAACCTTTACAGTTAACTTCTAACTTTCATTCCACTGCAACACCAACTGGCACACCTAACATATATTATCTGCCGAGATGAAATGTTGGTGCACAGATCTCCGTGTGCTAACGTGACTGTCTACTGAGATATTACTCCACACCATTCGCTGATATGTAATTGGCTCTTTAGTGTTGACAGCACATCGTGCTCTACTGTGAGATCAACAGCAAAAATGTTAATCTTTGAGTTTCTTATGCTGAGATAAAACTCCTTTTAAAATTATCTGAATTCTCTTAAAAGTAGTTTTTCTTTGCTTTTAATGCTAAAATATTTCATTTAAAAATATTTGTTACACTTTTCTTAATTTCTAAAACATATTGCGTCTAATTAGTATATGTATAAGAAATAAAATAAAAAAATTCGTAGAAATTCATTTCTTATAAATTTTTATTGTAGTCAATAAAAATATTTCTAATTCTTAATTATCTTGACAGCTGACTGTCATTCACCCAAGAGCAGAACCGGGTCACGAGGCCGAACCCAAAGCTGCCCTGGAGCCCGTCAACCATGCCCAAGTGCACGACCACAAGGTAGAGTTCAAAGAGGCCAAAGTTCGTGCTGCCGAATTTATGGATAACGAGCTGGGAGGAGGAAGTGAGGCCATCGCAAAGACAACTGCTAGTGAGTTTGTTTCTTTATTACTAACCCAAAAAAATTTAGTTTAAATAAAAAAAAGCCTTGTCTTTATCCATTTATATCAGTATTATTATTTATCTTAATGGAGGTGGTTTTCTTTTAGGTCATGCTGTCGCTATTATCATTGTGGTGTGTGTGGGCTTCTTGGTGTTCATGATTGTATTAGGAGTGATTCGGATCCGTGCTGCCCACCACAGATCCCGAGAGACTCGGGATGAGGACCAAGAGATGGCTTGGGATGATTCCTCTCTCACCATCATTGTCAATCCCATGGATGTAAGTTATTATTTTCTATACTTATTTTCCTTAATGTCTTTGAATTTCTCTAGAATTTCTTTACTTTAAAAATTGAACAAAAGAATTTTTAATTGATAACATAAAATAATTATAGACACATCCAAACATTCGGATAAAAAAACATATTTCCTTTGTTTTTTTATTAATATTGTCTTCATAATCTATTCAGGGCAATAACTTTTTTTTACGCATTTTCTGTTTTTCCACTTTTTATTTTTAATATTTTCACGAGCAATATTTCTCGTCTCCAAATTTATCTAATATTTTAATTTTTTTTTAAATTTAAAAATTTCAATTTGTAATTAAAATGTTATATACATTGGAGATAATTCTTTACAAAGTATGTGATGAAATCCTAAAAGTAAAATAATCCATGAAATTTATTTGGAAATGTATCATTTTGAAACAGATAAATATGTTCATTATATTTAAATGACAAACATAATTTTTTCATCACATTTCTTTTCTCATAAAATTATTATAAAAGTTTGGTGGTTTTCCTTAGCTTAAAAAAAAAAAATATCCAATGAAAACATTCATGCAGTTTTCGTTGCACATCAGATAAAGTTGTGAGGTAATCAAAGATGAAGATATTGGGTTTGTCGGTTACATAATTTTTTGATTATAGCATATATATTGCTTTACGTGAATAACTGAAATGTTTCTCATGTATATTCTATTGCTTTTGTAGCAAATTGATCAAGAGCAAGCCGCTCGTCCTTTGAATGAAGACGAGGACAGTGATAGCTCCGACGATGGCAGCAGTTATCGCGACGATGGAGAATCTTCCGAGGAGGAAGAGGATGCCGCAGCTGCTGGCAAACCCAAGACCAAGGAGCTGGAGTGGGATGACTCGACCCTCAATTTTTGAGCAGCATTGCAATTTCCCTTCGACGTATCCACATACATGCATTCCGGAGATAGCTGTTTGGCACGCACCCGAAATTTTGCCTGAAGGGGAAAAAGCACTCTGAAGAATTACAAAAATAAAAAATTTAATTATAAAAATAAATTACAAAAGGACACCAGCTACTTTAGAAATTTGTATGCGGATATCGTTACATGAACATTCACAGCGGATTAATTGTCACTATGCAGTCCGTTGTTCTTCTTTTTTCTGTAAATTATCTAGTGCAGTTTCCTTGTGGTATGATTTCTCATTGAATGAAGGGATCATCTTTATTAGAGCATCAATTTATATACTTATCAGTGTCATATTTAGTGCCATATGCGTGGTAAATTTGAGTTCCTGCATATATTTCCCCTCTTAATATAAGTAAATGCATAGTTCTGATCCTCCCTTTTTTTCAAAGGATTTTTCATAAAAGCCTTCTTTGTTTCTACTGTTTTTTCTATTTCTATGCTTCGTAAATGCTAACTTGATATATTGAACCTTGCCTGCAAATTACAATTGCACAAATGCCTAACCTTTACGGTGTGGAGAACCTTTATCATCAGCACAAATTGTCAAAGAGCACAGCATAACTGTCCGATTTATTTTAGCCTATCTTTGTTTTCTTTTTTGCATTATTTAAAGTTGACCACCATTTTATTTTTTATGTTATCGTTAAGCGATAGCAGCCTGCAGAAGTGAAATTATAGAACATTGATTTATGCACCTAGAAGGTTAAGAGTTTGTATTTATCTCAACTGCCGTACAAATATATATTGTAAAGTTTTATTTCATCCATAAAGATAATTTCTTTCTATTGAATTCTATAAAAACAAATATACATAATTGTGTTCCTTTACAATCCATAGAATGTTGAATGCATTTCCATTAAATATGTTGTAAATTTGATTTTATGTCCTAAAGTGAATGCTAAAATTTAAAGCAAAATCGCATTCTGATCGATTTTAGTGAGTGTTGAGATGACCAAAAAGAATTAAAGGCAGACTATTATGACTGGTGTTACTATTTTTTATCCAGGCAGTAAAGGTTATCGTTTGGCAGACTCCTCGAACTACTCTAAATATCTAACCTTCTCTTGCACATCATTTATAGATCATGATAAATCGGAAAACACATATCGGAATTTTGAACCATTTTTTCCTTTTGTCTGTATCTAACATATATGTGTCGTATCTCTAAAGCATGCTTGTCGTAGTCACCTAAAACTGTCTTAGGACGTAGCGAGAGACTTATTTGTGATGTCTATATTACTGGCTGGGTGTATAAGTGTACTTATTTTAGCAGTTGGAAAACATTTGTACAGTTTGTGCCGTCAAGGCTTTTCTCTTATTTTTTGTGAATATTTCAATAATAATGATACTGCTGTAAAAAAATAATAAATAAAAAATATTATTAAATGATAATGATTATAAAATGATGGTAAGCAAATAAATTGTTTTCACTGTTGGGCATTCTGTAGAGGGCTGCCTGTGAATTTTCAGAGTCTATTTAGAAATTAATTACTTTGTTTTTCTTGTGCCATAGGGGTTATTTTAGAGATTGTTGGCCCATGCCGACGACTATAATAGTGTAGCGGCAATCTCTACAGAATGCCCTTCAAGTTACGTCAAATTACCCAGCATTTGCTGCTCGATAAGTTGTTAGATTTGCAGTTACTAATATTTTGTGTGTGTATATCTGTTTTGTTGTGTAAATCGGTACATTCCATATGTTCTCTTTGTAGAGTTAAAAACAAAATGAGTTGTTGAATAATGAGTGGTGGTGGGAGATGGAAGATTAATTAACAGCTTTTATTAATCAAGTGATATTTTATTAATAGGATGTAAGATGCAGCAATTGCATTTCTTGTTTATTCGTGGACAAGTGTTTGCTCATCATGCTTCAAAGCCGAGCTGTTTATTGTGTTTTATTTAATATTTTTTATCCTTGTCACTGTTTAAATTCATTTTAGCTATAAAACTAATAATTAATTTTGGATGTTTGTGTATAATTGGTAAGTTTTCTTTCAGTTGATTTTAATAATCATTTAATATCTATCAATTATTTGAAAAACTTACTCGATAATTACAAATATATTAGTAAATAATACAACATTTCATCGACCACTGTATTTCATAGTATATATATATAATCTTATAGTTATCCTTTAAAAATGATGGTGTGGAGCATTTTCTTTCTGTGCATTTCATTTATTGATTGAATTCAATAAATTTGAAACACTATTTTAATTTAAACAATTTTCAAATATTTTTATGGTTTGTTAACTTTCATTGGAGCTGAACTGTTATTATACATATACTTACGTACTTATTGTAATCAATTTCTGCTTTTTTTGTTCAATCGTGTGTTTTTTATTGAAAAATGTCTTTTTAGCATGATTACCATGACTTGATGATTGAGAGAATTTGGAAAATTAATCATTTGGAGAATCTTTATTTTTTTTAAAGAGTGTTTCAATTAAATTTTAATTCTAAAAATTTTTATTTTCTCATTGGAAATAAACCATTTCCATGAATGAAAGAATGAGCAGATTTTGTTTTTTTCATGTTATGTTGCTGTAAATGCAATAAAATCTGTTTTATCCCCCATATTGTTGTATCTTATTTTGGTTGTGTTTTTATTTTTTGATTTATTCACACAATTAAAACATGCCTTCAAATCAATACTATACATTACTGATGTTGGATACTTTTCCAATGGGGAAAGAAGGGAGCAAATTTGAAAATCGCCTCCAAATCATTGTCAAGCAGGTTAAAAACCTTTATTATTTATCTTTTTTAATTCTGCTTTCTTTATTGACATTAGTGCATCTCTCTGTAGAAATCAATCCATCCTTTATATAAAATCAAAAAAAAAAAAATTCTTTTACAAAATTTCAGATTACCTATATAATAATTTGTTGCCATTTATCACAGATTTGACCTACATAGAATATAATTTTTGTACAAGGGCATTTTTATGTGTAATTAGGCATAGTACAAATTAGTAATTGCTGACCTCATTTTCTTCGTTTAAATTTGTTATTGTCTGTTGTTTCCAATGAATTAAACTCCATTTTTACTTCCTTGGCTCTTACTGATACGCTATTTCATATAAAATTTATGTAATATTTTCGTGATTTGTACAAAATCTACATTTAGGGATTGTAAAATTGGAGCATAAAATGATGGAAGTTTATAATATTATAAAATTTATTTTGCATGACATAAATTTGTTTTGTTCTTGGGAGAAAGCAAAATAAAAAAAAAAGTGCAATCCTCGTAGAATTCTCCAGCTCAACCATTCAAATATATACAGGGCTAAAGAATGCAGATAACTTAAATGTACTAGTTCAGGGTGACCGCAACCTGTTTCAATACTTTTTTTTAAATAAAATTGACATTAATATGTTAAGATTATACTTGAATAAAACATTTTCTATTTAATAAGATCACAACTTAAAAAACTAATCATTAATAATGCAGTGTCTTTTTTTAATTTGCATTTTTTTTTTTTTTATTGAAACTCGAACATCAAAAATTTAATGAATGCTTGTTTGTTTTTCATAGAATAGCCCATAAGCTATTACACACAAGAAAGTCATTTTGATTATTGCTTGATACGCGTTAAATTACGTATATACAGGTGAAGGAATCCATTGGATAAGTAGAAACTATCTGACAAATCGCATTTCTTGGTTATCCCAAAATTCAAAATAAATACAAAATAGGATACTTACGTATTAACGCCACCGCAGCTGCAGATTTGGCGGTTTCACACTACAAATAAATCTACGCCAATCTACACTTAAAATTTTTGTGACAAATCATAAAATATATAAAAAAAAGTTCATTTAAAATCAAAACACTTTATTTAAAAATAAAGTAGTCATTCGGATTTCTGTGGAAAATGGGCCGATATAGAGTTTAACATAGATTCAAAACAGTCTCTATTTTGGCGCTTTTTTCTGCTGTGGTGGCGTTAATACGTAAGTACCCAAAATAGATTAAACCAACGTAATATTATACATCAATTTCTTTATTTTATATACATAGGATAACTTTTGTTGTGATGTTCACGGAAAAGTTATAGTCTGGATACGTGGACCAGAGGTCAGCGCTTCCCTGAATTACTTTTAAATCTGTTGCAATAAAATAGCAAAAAATAGTGATAAAGTAGGTGGTTTTTTTTTAACTTTTTTTAACTATTTTTTTTTTTATAAAATAGTTAGAAAAAAACCCCGTAAAGATTCGCCAGCAGCTCTTATAATTATGCGTCTATAAATATTTCATTTATGTTCCTATGGATGTGACATCAAAAACACACTATCAGCTTGCATTATATAATGGAGTAATTGGAATTGGGTAAAATCGTAGAATAGGGGCCATTGGAATTTGGCATCAAAAATTCCTTTCGCCAAGTACTGATTGCGATTGTAAGTGTAGTGCATTCTAACATTACCTAATTTGAAGACTCGTCGCCCAGTTGGCGCTACAAAAAAGTTGTCAAATTCCAACTGCCCCTATTATGCAATTTGGGCTGGAATTGTTATATACAAAACTATAACAAATGAAATAAAATTGCAATTAAAGTCATTTTAAAACGAAGGAAAAGAGTTGTTACATCGCATTCAAAACAAGGCTATCCTGTATTATATAAATTGTGTCTGTTGTAATTTGCTGATAATTGTTGTCTAATTCATGTAGCTGTTGCTACAACGCAAATTAAGTGGATCTTTCTTTTAAATAGCAGGGTAATAACATTTTCAAATCAGAGAATGAAATAGTTTCATTTTTTATTCTATAAGTGTTTTCTGTTTTACTCCTCTAACAATGCCTTTCAAGGAAACGCAAGACGACTGACCAAGTCAGTTTTACACTACATTCATTCTGTTATATTACATTCTCCTGTCTAACAATCAGCCAATTGGCTGGCCTTTGGTACCACAGGTTTCATGTTCGAATTCTGGCCGTGGCATGTATGAATGCTGTGAGTGGTTCGGAATCCACGTTAAACTGTAGGTCCCTGACTAATTAGCCCAAAGTGTGCACAAAATGACCGTAGAGCGACAAACCAAACCTGTCTGACAAAATATACGGAAAATAAATAACAGGATAACGCTTGTTAAACATCTAGTTTTGGTCCATATTTGAACAGTTTCTAACTAGCTAAACTCAATTTCTTTCTTTCCCTCAGTCAAGACGCGAAACACAAATTATCTTGCAAATCAATACATTTGCAGATTTTCAGTTAACATTGCGTGACACCATTAGTTAAACGACGATTTGCACGAATTAGAGCACGCATTTGCTCGACATGACACGCAAAGGTGCCTAGTTTCTGAATCCTCTAAGTGGATGGATGTCCTGTCAGATTTGAAAAGTCTGTAACATTCATAGAATCGGGCACTATCCTTATCATAAGCTTGTGCTATCCTTATCGTTAAGCTGAAATGTTTTTTCCAATGTTATGCAAATCTCGCATAGCCAAATATACAAAATACTGATGTATTCTACTGCTCATAAGACAGTGACAAAATATTGAGGTATTCTCAAAAAAAAAAGAGTGCATGATTAACATTACTCAACGTCATTTAGCAGTGTTACTAAGTTAATATATTAACGCTTTTATTTCAAGGTTCAAATTTCTTTTAGGATAGACACCTCGTATTTTAAATATAAATTATTGATTTGATTTGAAAATTGCTGAATGTACTAAAATGGTTACAAAACACCACATTTCAATTTCATTAAATCACGTCTTTATTTATCAGAATATTTCGTATTATATACTTTTATTTTAAAATTAATCCATTTAATAACTCTTTCATCCAAAAGTATGCTAGTGCTTTTTTCTTTGTCTGTTTTAAGTCTCTTTTGCAAGACATCGTACTTAACACAATTTTTAGGTTGGGCAACCCTATTGTAACTGGGTGTGATTATATTGAGATACTTAAGGTACAGGTTGGAAAATTCGCAGCTTTACTGACATAAGCACAAACACCACACACATACAATTAGAGATATACGGTATTTAAGAGGGGGCTGAATGTATAGCGCTCGGTGCCACATGTTTCGGGTTCCAGTCAAGGCGGTGCCATGGATGATTATGGTGGTTCGGAATCCACTTTAAGTGGTAGGTCTCGCTCTCATATGACTATAGAGATTCACGGAGCCAAGTCAGACTTCTACCTGCGAGTGCTCCCTTTCTCTTTAACCATAGGGGTTCGTGGGCTTGGTCTAGATGTCTACAACAACAATAATATTTAAAACATGTTGTTATTTCTTATCCCCCTTAATTATAGATTCTTGGAAGAATACCACTTCTAAGCCGAAAACCCAATACTCTGCTACGCGCAGGATGCGCGAAATATACTTTCTCTCCGGGTGAGAGTCTGTAGGCCAACTGATACACAGAGTTGCGCTACAAAATATTTCCTCTGGGTGAGAAACTGTTAACTAAACGTTTCTCAAAAAAAAACACATGGTTGCTCTGTACGTCTTCTTAGGCGATACATATGCCTACTGACCATTTCTCCTGAACATTACATCTTGCCAGTGCATAGGAAGAAACATGGTTACTATTTTTTTTATGGTACAAGCGACTTGTGTCAGTAGCATCATTTGAAATTTGTGCTTAATTGATTCTCACGTACTCAATACCAAAAGCTATGCATTTGTATGAACGGTAGATAGAAATATGATGTAAGATAAAATTTCTGTCATTAGTATCTTCATTAACAAATTCTAAACTGTAAAATCAACGTCATTTATTTTTGTAGCCATCGTTGATGATTTAATGCAAAAATCATAATTATACATTAAATTCTATTCATTTAAAGTTTACTTCAAAAATAAATAAAAGGATAGCATAACTGAAAAGTTTGGCATGTAAAATATATTTTTTTATTCGTACTGTCAAACATCTTAAGGAACTTTCGTTCCTGTTCAGATCGAAAATTTTAAAATCATCTTCACCATAGGAGGGGAAACTTTGATCCCTCTTTAATACGCATGCGTTGTAAATTACGTCTAGTGTCAAAAAAGAAAAGGGAGAATTTGCAATCGATAAATTAGAGAAAGTAATTCACGTTTTTGTAATTATGTGACTTTTTTTGATCGATGGTAAAATGTGAAAGAAATACTTTAATTTAAGCTTATATTCTATTCTGTGTTTCGCTTTATTTCTGACAGCAAATGAATTTTGATATGATAAAACTTAATATAAAATGACTTGTGCCGAAAAAAAGAAATGAAGTTAATATACAGGGTGATTATAATTAAAGTCCTACTTTCAAAATGTTGTAAAAAAAGAACTACTCGTCACAATGTGTTCAGATTTGAATTGAAGATACTTGAAGAAAGAAAAATGGTACGACATCGAAAAAGTTCCAAAGTGTATTAATAGATGGCATTGCAAGAGGCATAAAGAAAGTGAATTCAGCTATCAGTGATATTTTGAATCGAAATGACAACGTATTTGGCATGAGTTGTACAATAAACCTACTGTAGTGTTCAATGTGCTTGATTGTTTTGGTTTTTTGACGGAAAAAAGGACTTCCAAGTCATTCGACAGTTGTGACCACTGTTAATGGAAAGCCATTCCACCACGTCAAGGTCATACCAAATTGGATGGGAAAAATCGGTGGAACTTTTTTTTTTTCATATCGTACCGTTTCCTCTTCAAGTATCGTCAGTTCAAATTTGAACTGATGGTGACGAGTGGTTCTTTTTTTACAGCATTGTGATAGTGGGACTTCAATTATAATCACCCTGTATTGTCTTGCTAAGAAATAGTTGAAACAAAAATAATTATGAAGTAAACTGAAAACGGCAAAATTGCATCTGATGTCAGAAGGCATAATTTTGTTTTCCACGACTTTATGTAAATATTCTTTTACTAACTTTTCGTAATAAAATTTATCCTTTATGAATTAAATATTTTGTGTGAATAACCACATCTTTTTGTTTTATTTTACATTTTGAATGCGATTTTTTTCAAAGTTTTGATTGAAAAGCTCAACTTTGTTTTTTCTTAGCGTTTTTTTTGTAATGCATTACCTAGGTTAATTAAAGAAATTAAGTGTGTATTTCTTCGTATCGCTCTGATTCGCTGCATTTATTCGAAGGCTATTCTGAACTGTGATTTCTGCTACGTCCTATACTATTTGAATCGTCAATTTGAACCATACAATATGAGATACTTACCAATAAATAAGTTCACTTGCTTGAAGCGCTTTTAAAATTTTTCAGAGAAGCACTAAAAAAACGTGACTCGTTAAACTATTTAAGATCAATGCAATAATTATCACAATTAAATAAAGGTAACCATTTTACAATTAGTTGGAGAACCTAACAAGATTAGAACTGCAAAAGATTCTTTTCAGCAGTATTTTTTTTACAGTCTTCTGGGTAGCAAGAAGAGGGCTGACTTTGAAAAGAGAAAATCTGACAAATTACCAATTACTGTCTATATTACTGAAGCTACTTCTGCCACCACGCCTAGTAAAAAAAAAACCCTGCAGGCTGGCAAATGAATGAAGTCTGAGGAGCTTATCATTCATGTTGTTGTATCCCTCATGGAAGGAGGGAAGAGGGGTGCATCTTCTATTCTGATGCAGCACACGTAAGTAGAAGTCTGACTTCTGCTCTGTGACGCCCTTACAGTCATAGGAGACCGGGATCTACGGCTTAAAGTGGATTCCGAATCACTACAAACATCCATGGCCCCTCTGGGACTCGAACCCGAAACGTGTGGCACCGAGCGCTAAATACTCGGCCATTCAGGCCCCTATCATTCATGTATCAAATATATTTATCCATTTCAGCAAATCAATCAGAAGACAAAAAAAAATGATGTTAAAATTTTAAATAAAAAAAGATGTCAAAATCAAATTCCACAGAAAACTACTTAAATCACTGAACTCCATGAACAAAGAAATAATCGCAACACCAAAATATCCGTGATGGTAAAAAATAGTAGCCTATTACTATAAAATACATACCCTTAACCACTTATAGAAATTATTATTATTATCACTTTACAGAAAATTCAATCAAAAAAAAAAAAAAAAAAAAAACCGAACTTATCCAGACCAACAGTTACTAAGTTGGCTTTTTTTTTCCCCATATTCTAGAACTCTCTTTCCAAGAAAATACGGAATCTTACTATCACAGCTATATAATGTATGTAATAAAACATCATCTATAATTACTTCAATTACAGCAATTTCATTTCCATTTTCTATTCTCACGATTGAAGTTATAAAGCATGAAGTATAAAGAGCGTTTTAAAATCAACTGGCCTGCTGAACAAAATTCCTGACAAAACATAGACTCTCTTTTTCAACAATGTACCTTCTTCACTTAATAACTATCAAATGCTTGCCCCTCTACCACTATTCGGATACAAGAGTCAAGTTTGCATTATAAAATGTTAATAACTGTACTGCTCTGTACTGAAACTCAAAATTAGTCCTGCACCGTACATTTTCATAGAAATTTCAGCAGATTAGTTTCCTCATTTGAGTAGCTGAAGTTTTCTCAAAGAAATTTATGCATCGAAGAATAAATAGTCACTGCATCAATAACAATATTATACATGGTTATATATAGATTCAGAAAGCAGCCCTCAAACTCATCTCCAACTATTATGAGATTCCAATTTATTTAATGAAGGTTTCATCTAAAAGCTATCGACTGGAAATGTCTTCTTTAATGAACAAGAATTATTTGATAAGCTTTGCTACAATGGATTTGTCTACAAACTTGATAAACTCGAATTCACAACATATTTATTTTCATGAAGGTTCTCTAAAATAGAATATTCGAACTGTGTAGCCGGTGACTTGCTGTGAAAATGGTGACTGTTCCATCTTTGGGATCCTTCGAAAAAGTTATAGGGCCTGATGGCCAATTAGGTAGCATTCTGGACTTGGGTACAATGGGCTTCAGGCTCAAATTCTGGCGATGGTATGGATGTTTGTTGGTGATTCGACATCCACGTTGAACTGTAGGTTGCGGTCTAATTATTTTAAAGTGTGCAAAAAAAAAAAAAAAAAAAAAAAGACTGTAGAGAGAGACAAACAAACCAAATAAAAAAAGTGATCTCAACCGACTTTCACAATATTTTCAAGTTTGATTGTTTGATTTTGTTCAGACTCTATTCATTAGTTCATGCCTTTTAGCTGATTTAGTATCTGCACAAGCTCTTCGAATTATTGCAAAAACCGTACAATTTTTAATAGCTCATCATCATTGTTGAATAAAGATGTCGAGTGCCTGAACGCGAAGCGTTCATCTACTCAATGGTATGTGAAGGCAGTAGGAAAGAAAACTCATGATAAATAGATAATAGTAATCGTATGATTTGAGAGAAAAAAAAAGAGAAGAAAGTAAGAAAAATGTAAATCATCGGTGATGGAGAAATTTATGATCGGTAAATATGCGTTGAAGTAAAATATCTAAAAAGCGATAAATGAGCAGGAAATTATGGTGGTTTGAGGCTTCGATTCCATTTAGAAGTAGAGAAAGGATACTTGCATTTTCCATTCAGTTGCGTAAATATAGTTTGTGCCTTGATGAGAGGGTTTTCGTGAGTAGCAATGGTATTGAAGAAATTTCTAGAAAGTTTAGTAATATAGTTATCAATAGAATCAATTTTTAAATCATGATGAATTGTAGAGTTGCGGACAAACCAGGGTGCACCAGTGATAATACGACGAAGTTTGTTTTGAATAATTTGTACAGATTTCTTGTTAGATTGTGCAGCTAGACCCCAGATTGGGGCAGCATAGGTAAGGATAGGCCTAAGAACTTGTTTGTAGAGAAGAAGTTTGTTTGACAAAGTTAATTTAGAAAATTTATTAATGAGTGGTAGAGTGAGATAAACATTTTTCCAACATTTTTCTTTGATTTTTTGAATATGAACTCGAAACGTAAGTTTATTGTCTATAATTAAGCCGAGATATTTAATATTAGTTGCCCATTCAATTTGTTGATCAAAAAGGGAGAGATTAATATATGGTTGTCTGGCTTGTCCTTTTCGGAAAATGACGGCTTGAGATTTAGAGACATTAATTGCGATGCGCCATTTAGTTAGCCAATCCTCTAGGATATTCAGAAAATTTTGAAGAGTATTGATGACATAAAGAATAGAAGCACCTTGGGCAAGAGCAGCAGAATCGTCAGCAAATAGGCAAGTTGAAATGTTAGTGCATTGAGGAAAGTCGTAGGTAAAGATATTGTAGAGAATAGAACTGAGCACGCTTCCTTGAGGTGTACCAGCACTAATACGACCGATTGTGAAGAATTCATTATGAAGTCGAACTTGAAAGGTTCTATTTTTAAGATAATTTGTAATGATAAGTGTGATCCAAGTGGGAAATTGAAGTTTGATCATTTTGTAGATCAGTCCATCGTGCCACAGTCGATCGAAAGCTTTTTTGACATCTAGAAAGACACCTCCTGTAATAAGTTTATAGTCATATCCTTTAGTGATGATATTGGTGACACGTAGAAGTTGATGACAAGTTGAGTGATGTTGACGGAATCCAAATTGTTCTGCTGGAATTATGGAATTTTTATCGCAAAAAGAAGTAATATGTTTCACTAAGAGTTTTTCGTAAAGTTTTCCTACACAGCTAAGCAGACTGATGGGCCGATAATTTTGAGGAAATTTCCTATCTTGGCCAGGTTTAGGGAACATGATGATATTTGCTTTTTTTCTTATCAGTAAAGAAGCCTTTTTGACGGGAAAAATATGGGTACTTTACGTATTAACGCTACCTTGGCTACAGATTTGGCGGTTTTTAAGTGCCGCCAATCCTAACAGCTATATTTGCTGATTTTTGACGCCATTTTTTTAGTGCTACGAAAATGCGTATTTGCCAGAAACAGAACAAGATTTGCCAGAAATATTTACAGAACAAAAATGATGCAATTTTATTTTCAGGAGCGAAATATTTTACCAATACAACGAAAATGTCCCAATTCCCATGACATGAAACTTTTATTTTGGTAAACGTAAGTTTTGGAAATGCAATTTCAGTCAGTGTGCTTATATCATGCGGGACTTGGAAAAAGACAACTGGTTTGAGGGAATTTTAAACAAGAATTATTTTATGTTTTATCAAATTTAAATTGCACGAAATTAACTACAAACTAATAAGCCTTATATTAATTTAAATTGTTTTATCATATTCTTAATCTTATTTATTTTCAATAAATTATTTTTTCTAAGCTAATATATTAATTTTAATTAATATTATATCGTTTCATACAAATTTTTAGCAAGTAAATAAAAATTAAAATTGTAGTGCGCAGGATTAGCAAACCAGATTGTGACTGGCTGGGTGGGAATGGATTGAGATACTTGAGAAACAGGTTGAGAACTCACAGCTTTATTTGCACACGCACAAACACCACACACATACAATTAAAGACATACACTATTTAGCACATTTAAAAACAGATAATTATCGATTCGTGGAAAGATACCACTTCTAAGCCGAAAACTCGATACTCAGCTACGCACAGGATGGGCGAAATATACTTCCTCTCCGGGTGAGAATCGTGAACAGGTTTAGCCAGCGATGGAATAGGGCATTGTTTTATTTAGGTAAAAAGGAAAATTACAGAACAGAGTACAGAAGGGAGTACAGAAAGAACATCCACGATTAGGGTGATTTTATAAGTATTACAAAAATACTGGAAGTGATACAAAAATGCGTTTAAGAATTTAGAGGTGTAAATCAAGAACAGAAACGTACAAGTTGGTATCAGTTCTGAGCAAAGGTTAAAGTTTCTAAAAACAGTTCCGAGTAGTTTATAAGTTTCAGTGGCGCCATCTGTTGTAAAACAGAAGAAATACTACGAGAAGATCAGATTGAGTACGCAACCATACTGTTGCCAGCACAGAAAGTTGAAGGTATTTACCATAAGAAGCGTCATTATGCTTTATTTCTAGAATTACACTAATTTTCAAATCATAATACACTAATGAAGTGTTATCCATTTTTTTCAATTCTTGTACAGAAATTTTGTTATCGAAATTTGTATGCAGCTTTATTTTATTATTATGAAATTTATTAATATGAAATTTATTCTTTGAAATTTAATATTATGAAATTTATTAGTTGAAATTTATTAATAAGAAATGTATTATTATGGAAATTATTATTTGTTATGAAATTTGTATACAGTTTGTAATAGGCAACGTTATTCGATATCTAAACTGTTACATCAAATTATTGTGACCACCAGTATAAAATTAAAATGCATCGTAAGAAACATTAAGTAACATAGAATTAAAAAAAAAAAATACTTTACTTTTACATATAGATAAGTATCAATCTAAATTTAAATAAGTCCTTAAATTATCGAGATTTTGCAATATATTTATATCGAATCACGATAAAAATTACTCTGTTCTTTTCAAGGCCACATGGATAACTTGTTATCCGTTTGTATGCAACGTTGTTTGATATCAGAGCTGTTACATCAAAATACTCGTGTTGGCGGCGTAGGAGAAAAACAAGAGGAATGTTTTTTTTTTACAAAATATTACAGTTTCGTGAACCTGTCAAAGCATTATCAGTAGGTACAGAAATATTTATTATATGCCTAACAATTATTTTAGTATACAAAATTCATCTAATTTTAAGCTTAAAGAGAATTTTAAAGTGAATAATAACTGTTTATTTCAACGTTATATTTTTGAAATTTGAATTGAATTATTTAATTGTTTCAATTTATTTTTGATAAAGAAATATGTAAATCATAAAACAATTTTAATGTTTTACAATATTGCAAATATTATTTAAGAAGTAGAAATTTTCTTATAGATTACTGTTATGTGATATGTATTGTATTATTTAAGATTTGCAAAAATGGGATGAAACGTTTTTTTTTAATAATTGGGAAGTATTGGAACATCACATATTCTGGCAAAATTGTAATGTACTCAGTGAAAAAATTTCGTTTTAAAGTTATTGAAAAAAAACTACAAATTAATTTTTAATATGCAAGTTTCTGAAATTTTCTTTTGAATTATTTAATTGTTTCAATTTATATTTCATAAAAAGAAATAATCATAAAACAGTTTATGTTTTACAAAATAGAAAATATGACCAAAGAAGTAGAAATTTTCTAATAAATTACTGTTATGTGATATGTGTTGTATTATTTAACATTTGCAAAAATGGAATGAAAAAATATTTTTTTAATAATCATGAATTTCCCTCTGTGTATCGGAACATCACAAAGTCTGGCAAAAACTTTCGATGTGTTAGTAAAAATAAATTTTTAATATGTAAATTTAATTTATTGATTCGTAGAATTGATCATACTTTTAGTTTGTTGTTCAACATGCACTATAAAGTTAAGAGCTGCTATAATATTGGGTTGGTGCATAATTATCAGGCGTTTCTTTGATGTGCTATATTTTATTAAAAAAAAAAAAAAAAAAAAAAAAAAAATGTACAATATTTTTATAAATTTATGAATGAAAATATTCTTCTACTTTTATGTTATAAAAGTGCGTGTTCGATAATCAGACTCATATTCGCCGTGATATACTGTACCACTTTGAGAAAGGAATGGAAAGCAGTGCAGTCCTTTCACGATCTCAACGAGCTTTGGTGAGGGCACAATCAGCGAATTTCGATGCAGGGAATGATTTGCTGTACCAAATCTGGCATTACTAATTTTACGAAGATAAGCCAGGAAGAGGTCGATCATCGGATTTCGACAACCAGGCACTTTTGGCAACCGTGGAAGGGACGAAAGCTTGACAAATCGAATGCTGGCCAACAACTTCAATGTGGACCATCCAACCATCGTTCGTCGTCTCAAAAAGCTTGGAAATGTATGGAAATTAGCTGAATGGGTATAACACGAACTCAGCGACAAAAATAAAGCCGAACGTGTCCGAATTTTCACCGATTTGCTTCAACGAAACGAGCTGGGTCCGCTTGTGAAGGATCTTGTCACTGGGAATGAATCGTGGCTTCTCTTCAAAAACCTCAAAGGAAAGAGGGTCTGCGTTATACCGATTTCGATAACTTTTACGACGATTTCGATAACTTAGTGGAGGATGTCAAAGCATGGATTGCCTCCAAGAGCCGTGAATTCTTTGCCCATGACTGTCTGACTTTGACTGTCTTCCAAGTAAATGGGAAACAGTTATTGAAGTAAATGGGGACTACGCTCCTGATTACTATGTTTGAATGTTACTGTTGAATTTTTATGTTTCCCTTTCCGTACTAAATAGTATTCAAGAACGCCTGATAATATCGTTTAAAAACGCCTGATAATTATACACCAGCCCAATAATAACAACAAATTGTTAATTTTCTAAAAAGAATGCTGCATGTGTAAAACATTTTAATGAGTCACAAAGAAAAGATTGAATTATAAATACATTGGAAAATTACTGACAGAAAAAATATTGTAATAGTAACTATTAAAATAGTCATTTAGTTGCATCGTTTGATATTTAAGGATTATATATTTAAGAATAACTTGTTATTTCTTTCTTTTGTCAAACTAGACCTTTTGCTTTTCTTTCAAGAAATCGATGCATAACGGTTAAAAAAGATTAAAAGCACTTTTTTATTATCTTTCCAAAATAATTTTCGTAAATCACGGATACATGAAAGTTGCTTTTACCCAATATTATTTCACTATTTTTGAAAATCGTTTTTTCCCCCCCATTTCTCATCAGTGTTTTAATTCTATATTTTGTTCTGTAACGAAGTTTTTGCTTTTTAAAATTTTAATTAATTTTTCAGATTTTGATTTTAATTAGAGAAGTTATATTTCGTACAGTGTTTCAGAAGTTTTTCGATTAAAATGGATGAAATTGACGAAAAGAAAAAAAGATGCGGTATGTAAAATTTTCTTACTTTCTTTTATATTCACTTTATATCTATACTTGATATTATAGTACGATCATAAAAGATCATTGAATTACTATCCAATGTTTGCTATTTGCAATCAGAAATTCCTGTTAATAATTGTTTCATTCATATGCCAATCATATTATTTCAGTGATTGTATTCTGTAATAGTGTATTTAATACTGTATCATAATTTTATTTCGTTAGCAATATTTTAATAAAACAGTTTATTTCATAATATTTTTTTTTTTTGTTTGTTTTAACAAAAAAAAATATATATTTACCTTTAGAAATAATCTTAGATGTGGTTCTTGGTCCTTACTATGCTAACAAATAAACAGTTATATGAATCATTGAAGATTAAAAATTATCGCTTTTATTATTTCTAAAAAATAAAAGCATTACAATTTTACAGTATTGTTTCTTATTTTACATCAACAATGTGTTTGGCTGAACTTTAGAACAAAAAACTTATCGCATAATTATCATACAGTATAGTAGTTGTTACTATTATTAAGTATTTCGTTATTCATTGGTCAATATATTTGATAACACAACTGTTAATATTAAATTACTATGTTAATATAATTACTGTTATAACACTGTTGTTGCCAGACTCGTGGCTCGAGTGGCAACGTGCACCGCTTGTGAGCATTAGAGTGAAGGTTCAATCTACTGGCGGCTTTATTGTAGATACTGTTTCAAGAAATGAGCAGACTCTGTGTCGTTTATGATGCTCAGCATCCTGTCTCGTGAGTCGGACTAGTAGGGTTTTCTCTTACATGATATTCAAATGCGAATTTGTTTTCCTAAAGTCCTCCCGAAGGCACTGATATGGTTTGCTGGCTGCCTTGACTCTCAGTGGAAACTCCTAGTATTTGATTCGGCCCGTGCTTAGCTATGTCATTGGTTAGTGAGATAATATATTTCATCTTACTTTCCCATTATAATCAGCGTTGACTATGTTTTACAGTTATACTTGTAACCAATCGAGAATGAATATCAAATAACGTTGAATGACTATTAAATATCAATCATAATTGTAACCAATCGAGAATGAATATCCAAAATAACGTTGAATGACTATTAAATATCAATTATAACACTAAGCACAATCAAAATATTTTAATAAATCTTTTTTTTTTTTTCGTTTTTGATTAAAATGATGATTTTCATCAAAATGATAGCGACAATTATTTTTATGTGTCATGAAATCCCACCAATAGAATTTTTTTCTTTCCATTTATTTGCAGAATTGCCAGGAGTGCGATACCTGTTTGCCCTGAATGCAGCAATCGGCTATTGCGCTATTTACGCTTTGTGCATGAACACAAGGCGTGGCTATTGTGGCTATGGTCAATCAGAACTGCAATACATGACAAACCAGGTACCAATGTTACTTCAGATGACTGTCCGGCACCCTCTCCTCACAAGGCTTCAGCAACTCTACTGAAATTTCTGAGGTAAAATTATCCACTAAGAGATTTTTCACTGCTTACAAAATGAAGTTTTCAGGTTAATGCACTCATGAGTATTATCCTGTATAGTCGGAATCCTTTCATCATATACAGAATCAATTATGAATAATTATGTTTGGTAGTGACCATGAAATTTATTAGTTGTTGACCCTTTTTTTTTTCAAGTTAATGGCGTTCTTTTTCTTGGCACATAACGAGATTCTTCTACACGCTTCTCACTTATCAAAGTGATGAATGAAGTGGTATGCTAAGATGTGAAGCAACAAGGACTATAATACCCTAATCACTATATATATAAACACTTAGTTTTCCTTATTTTTAATATGTCCCTCTCCACAACGCTCTACGATCGCGTTACACCGGACCTACGGTTTAAAGTGGATTCCGAACCACTACAAACATCCATGGCACCGCCGGGACTCGAACTCGAAACCTGTGAAATTTTCCTGTGATGTTTAATGATATATGATATATAAACGTAAAAAATACAGATTATAGAAAAGAAATCTAATATTAGAGAATAAAATTGTAGGAATTGATGATGAAACTGACTATTGAAATAAAAATAAACTGAATGTAAAGAAAATTATAATAGGCACTACAGCGTACGTTTGTGTTATTTTTAAAAGGAATATAATTACTCCCTAATTAATTAAATTAATTTTTAATATTGTTACCTAACATGAAAGAAAACATTTTGGGAGATTCAGCTGTTATCTTCTATCTTTAAATTTAAAATTAAGTATACTCTTTCCCAAAGTTTAACTTCAAAATAATTTTAAAAATCCACGTTGTTTATCACAGATTGTCTATGCGACTTTCACCAATCTATCATAATGCATCCTCGTTTCTGGAACCTAATGATGTACCCTTCAGGTTTCCGAAGATTTTTTTCTTTTGTTCTAATGCAGCTGGCAAACACTTAGACAGCTTGGTCTTGGATGCCTTTAAGGCAAGCGCTGCACAGACGTTACTCACTTTGCATTACCCAGGGAGCGCGTGTAACTTGGAAGATAAGCCACGGACGCGGAATAACAATGCCCCCGCAATGCTCTACGATCCTATTAGACCGGGACCTACGGTTTAAAAGTGGATTCCGAACTACTACAACATCCATGGCACCGCCGGGACTCAACCCTGTGGTGCCGAGCGAAAGAGTTACAGCCAGTCGGCCATTCAGGCCCCGGTTTCGGAAGATGATGGATAAATTTTATGAATAAGTCAGAGTCAAAAAATTTTGATTTAATAACAATAATAAGATGTATAATTCATGACAATAATTACAGTAGTTTTCATAAAAGAAAAATCAAGATCACATAGAGAAATCAAGAAGGAAAAATCATGAGCAATATGACAGTATAAATTGATTTAAATTTTAATGAATTTTAACAAAAATATTAGATTTCTGAGTTAGATAGATATCTGCTAGTTCCACATATGTCAGCCAACCTTTCTGCCACTGCGTCAATGTATCAAATGGAGAATCTCTGTAACATCGATAGAAACTCCTCGCCCATGCCAATGCCATCTACAAATGGCATCTACCCATACAATGGTATCTACCAATACCACGTCTGGATAATATTTTATGTCTCATCATTGCTAAGTGACTCTAGGTATACCTTATCTTTATTAAGAGCTTTTAAATCTGATGCTAAGACGGCCAGTATAATACATGCAACTATAAAATAAACAGTTTAAAAACTCAAATCTTCTTCTTCATTGACGCAACAGCTTCATGGTGGACCAAAGCCTACTGACAGATTTCGAAATAGGAGATGTTTTCTTTTTATGTGGTAGGATTGTCAGGTCTACGCCCAATAGTCATATTATACTGGGATCTATGGTTTAAAGTGTATCCCAAACCACTACAAACATCCATTGCTCCGCGGACTGGAACCCGAAACCTGTGGTACTAGTGCCAGAGCATTAGTCTCTCCCGCCAGTACCACAGCGCTAGACACAGCCAGTACCACAGCGCTAGGTCCCAAAAACTCCCTGAACAAGTTTTTGTTTGTCCCAATAATTCCTGCTTTGCAAAAATCAGACATAGTTTGTAAGAAGCGAAGAAGTTCTTTAAGGTATCAGCAGTCAAAGTAATTTAGTACTTAAAAACTCTAATTTTCATTAAAAAAATTGTTAAAAAGGAAAATTGATAATTTACAGTTTAAAATGCTACATATCTGTGGTACTTTTCACTAATGATTAATGTTTTTCTTTGTTATAGGACGGGAATTTGTATGGTCGAGAGAAATGCGAGTGGTTCTCGGAGCTTTTTATTATGGCTACTGCTTCTCTCAGATTCCTGGTGGAAGACTTGCAGAAGTGTACAGCGGCAAGTGGGTGTTCGGTATCAGCACGTTGATCGTGGCTATACTGACTCTCCTCACCCCTTTGGCTGCTCGCCTTGGGGTCGAATACCTCATAGCCATCCGGGCTCTTGAAGGATTAGCACAGGTCAGTTGAGATGCATCGAAATCACATAATCATCGTAATAATAAACTTACTGTGACTTTATAACAATCATTTTATTATTCACTCTTAACCAACTGCGATAAAGGAGAATATATCAGTGCGACGTTTTGTAAAATTCTAGGGTAGAAATACACAAAATGCAACCTGGTTTTACCGTTTCACTTTTTTCCCGGGCATATGGTATTTCAATTTTTTCCTTTTTAAATAGCTGGCACTGTCCTTGACATCTGTGTGAAATTTGACGTCAAAATATTCATTAGCGCTTGAGTTACGCTTGGTTTTGTGAGATGTAAAACTGATTCCGGCATTTTTGAAATGTCTCTTAATCGATTCAAAGCGGTATCTCCGAGTGGTCTTTTTGAGTTTAGGAATTGCAAGAAATCTCACGGTGTGAATACGGTGGTAGTGAACGATATGGGTTTCATTTTTGGCGAAAACGCCACGAAGAATTAATGCAGTGTGAGCTGGCGCATTCAGTTTTTTTTTTTCGTACCAATCAAGATTTGACATGTTTGAGGCCCAAAACACTTTTAAGAGAATTTGAAATTCCAACATCATCAGCAAGGTCTCTAATTATAAATCGATAGTTTGCCAGCACCAAATCTTTAAATTTTTGGACGTGAGAACTTCGTCGGTTGAGGTAGATGGTCGACCAGAGGGGCTCTTCGCCTTCAACGCGTTATCTGCCTTCTTCGAACTCTTTTACCACTTGTAAACATTTCTTTCCGATATAAGAATGCTCACCGAATGCCTTCTGCAGCATTCTATACGCTTCCGCAAACAAATGTTTTGCTCTATTAATTCAGACATTTAAAAATCAAGTCGGAATCAGTTTTTTTAGCATCTCACAAAACCAAATCTAACTTCAAATACTAATGAATATTTTGACGTCAAATTTCACCACAGATGTCAAGACAGTGCCAACAAACTCAAAAAAAGAAAAAATATTGAAATACCATATGTCCGGAAATTTGGAAGTGAAAATTGGTCTACTTTTTGAACACGGTAGTATATTACATTATCCTTTTAAATCATAATTTATGCAATGCACAATTGTTTTAGCATTGAAATGATATTGTTTCTAGGAGTTACCTCCAGCGATCAACTACATACATGGTCGGACAATGGGCACCTGACTCGGAGAAAGGTGTGTTAAACACGCTCGTATATGGGGTCAATGTCGGCACTATTGTCGCCATGCCCCTTAATACTTTTCTGTGTGATTCTGGCTTATTCGGTGGTTGGGTCATCAGCATTTTACATTATAGGTAAGTTGTCCTCTTACAAGGAATAAATTTTATTTGCAAATAGACAATGCCCTTCTTCAATTCCTTTATTAGCTCACACTCTGCCTATATATATATTGTTCAAATTTTCAATCGTTCATAAAATATGTTTTATTCATCCATTCATGTTCAAATACATTTTTTTGAACTTGTAGTGGATGACACTCGATGTTAATACTGTTTTTTCAAATATTAATTCAGTAATTAATTAATTTAATACTAATTAAATTTTTTTTTATTTAAGTTGCATATATCTACCAACAGATAGCGCCAGATAAACGTAAAAAAAAAATGAATGAAAAATTATTTATAAAGGACTTTCTGCACACAGTGAAAAAAATAGAATTGACTTCAAAAAAAAAAAATTTTTTTTTGCATTACTTGTTTCAACTCAATTCAAACGGTCGATTATTATTGTAGATGAATTTTGCTCATGCAGGAAAACTAACTATTAATTAACTCAACTGTTCATCCCTAACAGAATCATGGTATATGAACTTTTTTTTTCCGAGCACAATGTTTTCCAATTATCTTACAAAAGGATCACTTCATTCTGATGAATAATTACAATTAATCCTTAATAATATATGAGAAATTTTTTTCTCTCATATAAAACTGAAATTAATTAATTAAATTTAATTATTGAATTAATATTAAAAAAAAAACTGAATTAACATCCAGTAAGTCATCCTACAGTTCAAAAAAAATGTATTTGAACTTTGAGTGGGATGAATAAAAAGTATTTTTATTAACGATTGAAAATTTGTACAAGATATACATTCCAGTCACATTAATGTGATCACTCGTCAAAAGCCAGAATATACACCTTGTATATTCTGTAAAACAATGCCCTTTTTTCAACTCAATTCAAACGGTCGGATTGTAGATGAATTTTGCTCATGCAGAAAAACTAACTGTTAATTAACTCAACCGTTCATCTCTTAACAGAATCATGGCATCTGAACCCTTTTTTCCAGATACACAATGTTTTTTAATTATCTTATCAAAAGAATCCCCTCAGAAGAGGAGATCCTTTGGTCCGCAGGCTTTACCCAACGCACGGTCGAATTGTTTTCGCGTTCATCTCATCCTTAATTTATACGCCGATTTTTCCGCCGTTTTATCATAGGAAGATAATTTTCTGCATACTAAAGTGTTAAAAATATGCATATAATATGCAGAAATGAATAACAAACGACTATTAGTTATGGTTTTATATTTAAGATTTTTCCGCCTATGAAGATATCTAAAAATGGGGCCTGAATGGCCGAGTAGCTAGCGCTCTGGCGCTCGGTTCCACAGGTTTCGGGTTCGCGTCCCGGCGGGGCCTGGATCTGTGTAGTGGTTCCGGAATCCACTTTAAACTGTAGATCCCGGTCTAATAAGATCGTTAGAGGCGTTGCGGGGGCATTGTTACTCCGCGTCCGTGGCTTATCTTCAAGTTATACGCGCCCCCTGGGTAATGCAAAGTGAGTAATGTCTGTGCAGCGCTTGCCTGAAGGCATCCAAGACCAAGCTGTCTAAATATTTGCCAGCTGCATTAGGAAAAAAAAAAGATATCTAAAAACGGCAACTACCCAGAAGATGAATGAAATAAAAATGAATGCAAAAATTCAAATTCAAATCTTCATATAACTTCCTCTACCAGTGTATACACAATGTAATGTGGCGTTATTGTCAAGTCGTTGCTAATAAGGAAAGAAAGCATGAGAATTCTCGTCGGAGATATTTTTCCAAACAAACAAGTGGATAGACGCGAAGTTCAGAACATCTATTTCTGACCATTTATTTCTCGTTCTTGTCATTAAATGAGACATTTTCTCATGCATAAGTATTGATATATAATTTACAGTCTATGGCTAAATAGAAAAGTTTTCAATTTAATTTAGGTCCGCAGGACTCTGACTCGAAATCTGTGGCACCGAGCACCAGGCGCTAGTCATTCGGCCATCAGGCCCCATACACTGAATAGATAGGGGATTGAAACTAGATTAAAGAATCAATCTTAGTTTCTAATTCATCATATTGTTGCTACACTGTTTAAAAGAAAATATTCCAGTTCGATTTTTTTCATAATTAGAAAACTGTTTTCAGGTTTGTTCGGGTGTTTGTGGTTTATCATGTGGAGCACATTGGTCACCGATTCTCCTTTAACTCATCCACTCATTTCCAAAGAAGAACTAGATACATCACATCAAACCAGAAAATGAACCACACAGTAAAAATAAGTTCAATGTTTAGATCGATCTAATAGGACTTATCAGGCCGAATCGAATTAATAATAGGTTTTTCCCGGTTTCGGGTATTTAACATAGAGCACACGCCATTACAAGGGCATGCAGGAGATTAAGATACACCCCTGAAGGACCTGCAACTTCGTACCCCCATACATTTTGCTTTCACAAGTTTGAACTAATATCGGTATTTTAGAGCTTAACCTTTCACGGATTGCCGTTATCATCTTGAAAACCTGGTATCACTTGAAAAAACTATAGTCCCCAGTGGGTTCCTGCCCACTGTGGGGTTCCAGGCAATGAGAAAAAGCCGACTTCCTGGCTGAAAGGGGGCTTTTAATCACACAAATATCTCGTCCTATACCCTTCCACTCTATCAAAAATCTCATCAAAAGATCACTTAAAGTCCGCTCTCAAAAAGATCTCTATAACCGTGTTTCCCAAAAGTCCCGGAAGAATGCCGTCCCAAATCTATGTAATATTCCAAGGCGTAGAGCAGTCGCTCATTACGACTAGCCACTGGACATGACTGCCTGCGTAAACATCTTCCCTAGACTCAAAATTGTTCCTTCCTCGATATGCACTTGTGCAGCTCTGGAAGGCCATGGACTCCCGCGCATCTACTTCACTGTCCTGTTCTGTGCAAGACTTTTCTCGCCAGTGATATTGGGAGGCTAGAGATATGTTAGATTAATGAACTCTGTTGCAACATGTTTTGTTGTTTCTCTGTTCTTTTTTGTTTTTCGTTATTCTGTAACTGTTTATAATCTGCCATTGGAATAAAAAAATAAAATAAAAATAAATCCTTTCACGCACTTCCTTGAGTTCAGTGGTAGGATTTTCCAATCTTCAAATGTAATGTATTCATAAGAGATATAAGCTTCACAGCCCTCAGAATGTCCTATTTCAGTGCACTCATATATTACCAACATTGGGAGTTTGAATACCCTCCCTCTCTAATTCCTTGAGAACAACGGGAGTATTTTCCAGTTTAGGGATACATAGTCTCCATCTCTATTACAGACATTGATTCCATCAGTTGGGAATCAATCAAGGATACGAACCTAGCTCAGAAAGTCAATCGCTCTTCTTTAGACTATTTCTAACCTTGAATTAATTACATAATGCCATAAATTGCTGTGAAATTGATAATTGAAATAGGATTTGTTATGGCTTGGTGGACATTATAATAATCCAAAGTGGAGACTTAAATGGTTCTCTCTGTTCCCATACATACCTCAAATGATTTAACCTTTTAGGAGATTATTCCTGCTGTTGCTATAGATAAATTGGAGAACTACTTCGTTATGCAATTATTTATCATTTAACTAAATCATCTTAAAATCTCTGAAGACCCACTAGGGTATTACTTCTTATTGTACGCCACCTCTCTTAATGTTTTGAATGGGGCAGTAGAATATAGTGAATGGACCATCGACGATTGGCAGCCAAAGCACCATGGCTGACAATTCACATTTCCTACTGCATCATGCTGGCAAAATGGAGGCCCTTCCACGAAACCATGTGCTTTCTAGAAAAAAAATATGCCATCCTGTCTTACCTTTCAGTTGCCTTTCACGAATTCATATAAAATTCTAGAAAACATTTCAACCATTCCATACTCTTATTGTATCCATATTTCTTTGTCATATAATTCAAAGTCAGAAAACTCGCCATTAATTCAGGTATTCTAAACTCAGTATCACAGCAGATTACCAGAGTTTTGTTAATTATTCATTGTAAATTGATAAACTGAATTACAGATTTGTAACTATTTGAGTAAATTACTAGATATTTTTTAATTGTTTCGAAAGCTGTTTTGTAGCAATGTGATTTTTACATTAATCAGAAGTACGTTCATATAAGATTTATCGCAAATAAAAAAAATGGTAGACCAAATGTACATTTTTTCTTACAATAGTTACAAAATTATTTATTTACAAAGTAAAAAATGCTAATTTGATTAAAAATAAATTAATGTCTTTTTTATTTTCGATTAAAAATTCTGTCATTTTTTAGTTTAATAATGTTTTAACATAGATTAGGTTATTATATAATGTCCTTATATAGTATGTTTTTAATATAGATTACGTTATATTTAATTTCAGGCACCTGTACTGTGAAAAAATCATGCTTTTCTGTGCCATTCTGATTGTCGTCCTTGCAAAACATAAGATTGGTCATTTTACACAATGATGACTGATTTGCCGACATTTTTGGTACAGTACTACATTTTCCAATACAAGAGGTACAAAACTAATATTTTTTTGTTTGTATACATAAAACAAGCCTTCCACAATAACTGGCAACTCAACAATATTTTTTAAAATTATCAAATAAAAATTTTGTTTCTGAAGAAATTACAGGAAAACTTTCGTCATACCTAGGGTAACTTTTTTATTTTTTAAATGAACCTCCTCCTTGTTTTGGGGGTAACATATTATTTTGGAGAAGGTAAAAACTTAAAAATCAACATGAAAATATTTTATTAAAATATGGCGTAGTGTATTACAGTGAAGCTATTTATTTATGATTCCTAAATTCCTAGCAAAAATATAGCTAACTTTATTCGAAATACTTTATTCTTCTGCCTAATGGCGAAAATATCATAAAGCAAATGTTTACTTTCACTATTAATTGTCAAATAAACAGCATTAATTAACTATTATTAAAAATTGGTATTAATTATTGTTCAACAATTATTCAAATATTTACAAAAAAGATAAATAATAATACACACATAATAATTTTCAAACAGCGCGGATTTATAGTGTAAAAATATTGCTTAATTAAAAATAGAAAAAATTTATGGGCATTTAGAATTTTCCTGTGAAAGAAATTAAGAAGAAATAATGAATCAAGAAAATTAAGATAAACAATGTCGTACCAATTTTTTCTGACATCGACATCGGAATGAAAATTTTATCGTAATTGTCGATTACATGAATTGAAGATAAAAATCCTTTAAAGTAGCCCAATTTCAAAAAAAATATTTATTTGAAATTTTATCTTTCTTTAAAGTTATTAAAATATTATTGATGAATTTCTAAAAAATTTTTTAATAAATTTTGCAATTTTTGTTCCACAGAATGGCTTCTTTTTCATCCTTGCCTCATGTGATACAGACGATTGTTGGTTTAATTGTTTTTTTGTGGCGGACTTTCTGATTCGAAGAGGAATTTTTCTCTCACTTTTGTAAGAAAATTCTGCAATTCTGATGATGTCAAAGTTTCTTTTTATATAAAAATAATTAGCTATAGATCCACTACGTCATTACTCTATTATCTATTATCCATCTACTC
Organism: Caerostris darwini; assembly: GCA_021605075.1. NCBI lineage: Eukaryota > Metazoa > Arthropoda > Arachnida > Araneae > Araneidae > Caerostris > Caerostris darwini. The sequence continues at coordinate 7,056 of BPLQ01010955.1, read as the reverse complement.
TATTATCCACTACATCATCGATATATACATTAATATCCTCGATATATGTAGTGAACTATGCTCCTCTATTAGTGTAGTATAGTTCATTATCCACAAAATATTAATAACAAGTTATATGTAATGGATAATCGATATTACTATCATCAATATATGTAGTGAATAATTGATAATACTATCATCGACATATGTAGTGGATAACTGATATTAGAGAGTTTTTGCATACCGTACGTTAGTTACCGTAGGACGTCTGTTAGCTTTTTCTCCCTAGCGCGCATGCTTATAGGAAACATTATTACAGATACGCATGCGCGCTAGGGAGAAAAAGCTAACAGACGTCCTACGGTAACTAACGTACGGTAAGCAAAAACTCTCTAATAGTATCATTGATATATGTATTGGATATTCAATATTACTATCATCGATATATGATAATTAGTTATAGATTTAATTTTGATATTTGATTTTAATTTATGATAATTAGTTATAGATTTCTGCTATTATCCACTATATCATCGATATATGCATTAATATCATCGATATATGTAGTGGATAGTCGATATTATTATCATTGATACATATATATAGTGGATAATCGGTATTAGTATCGTCGATATATGTAGTGGATAATCGATATTAATATCATCGATATATGTAGTGGACAATATATATTACTGTAATTCTGGAAATTCTGTAATTCTGTGTGTAAGTTTCTTTTTATTTATGATAATTAGTTATAGATTTTTGTTATTATCCACTACATCATCGATATATGCATTAATATCATATGTAGTGGATAGTCGATATTATTATCATTGATATATATAGTGGATAATCGATATTAGTATCGTCGATATATGTAGTGGATAATCGATATTAATATCATCGATATATGTAGTGGGCAATATATATTACTGTAATTCTGGATTCAGGAAATTCTGTAATTCTGTGTGTAAGTTTCTTTTTATTTATGATAATTAGTTATAGATTTCTGCTATTATCCACTACATATTAGTATTGAGTTATATATAGTGGATAATCGATATTACTATCATCGATATGTGTAGTGGATAATCGATATTAGTATCATCGATATACGTAGTGAATAATTGGTATTACTGACATTGATATATGTAGTGAATAATCGATGTCGCTATCATCGATATATCATAATCAAAGATAGTTAGTTACAAATTTGGTATATTTCTTTAATTTTAATTTATTTATTTAATTTATGGTAATTAGTTATAGATTTCTGCTATTATCCACTACATAATAGTATCAAGTTATATGTAGTGGATGATGGATAGTACTATCATCGATATATGTAGTGGATGATCGATATTACTTTCATCGATATATTTAGTGGATGATCGATATTACTTTCATCGATATATCTAGTGGATAATCGATATATGTAACTTATAATCGATATTATTTTCAACGATACATGCAGTGGATAATCGATATTACTATCATCGATATATATATCGGATGATCGTTATTATTATCATCACCGAATATTTATAATAACTCTTCAATATATCTACACTTAGTCACAAAAGTAAGTATGCAACTCATAGCTTAAGTGAAAAAGCTCTAGTTCTCAAATAAATATAAGAAAAATATTATTTTGGAGAGTGTTGTTTATAGCTTCTGATTCAAGTCATGAAGTAATGAAAAATAAACCAAATCATTATATTTTAAAAACTTTAAGAGTAATTTTGTTAACTATTAGTAGAAATTTAAATCACAAAAGTATATATGCACTCTGAATTTTTTACTTTTAAATAGGCTGAATGAAACTTCTCGAGTTATTTTTCGTATTTCAGTGATAAGTTTAGAAGTTCTGCTACAAAGCTTATAAGTTTGAGCTTTAAGTACATCAACAATTCACCAATGGCTCCACGGGGAAAAGAATTATCAAAAGATCTAAAGGATGCAATAATAAAGCTCTATAAGGAAAGCAAGTCCCAAAGACAAATCGCTAAAATCATAGGCAAAAGTCCTGCAACAATGCAAAAAATCATAGAAAAGTTCCAGGCTGAGGGAAATACTCTAAACAAGCCAAGAACAGGACGACCGCCCATTTTGACGGATCGAGAAAGGCGAAGTGCTGTTGGAAATGTGAAAAAAAATCCGACTATTAGCGCACCAAAATTGACAACTGATGTGAAAAACAATTTTGCGAAGTCATGCAATTCTGAAACAATTCGCTGTGTGTTACGGAAGGCAGGATACCATGGTCGAAATATGCGAAGAAAACCATTTGTTAGCAAAGTGAATCGTAAAAAGAGAATAGATTTTGCAAAAGAAAATTTAAAGCAGGACACAAATTTTTGGAATTCCGTGATTTTTTCGGATGAAAGTAAATTCAACATCCATGGGTCAGATGGACACCAAAATGTTTGGAGGAAAGCAAATGCAGCTATAGAACCAAAGAACATGAGAGGAACTGTAAAACACGGTGGTGGTTTGATTATGGTTTGGGGTTGCATGGCAGCAACTGGAGTAGGAAATTTAGTTATAATCGACGGAATAATGAATCAATATAGCTACTTGAATATTTTAAAGAATAATCTAAGCCAAAGTGCTTCTAAATTGGGACTCGATGGATCCTTCACTTTCCAACAAGATAATGATCCCAAACATACTGCTCAGGTTGTTCGGGAATGGCTGCTATATCACGTGCGAAAACAGCTAAAAACCCCACCGCAGTCACCTGATCTTAATCCCATTGAACACTTGGGGGATTATCTCGATCGCCAAATTAGAAAGCAAGAGATCAAAACTAAGAATGATCTAAAAAAAGCCCTTTTGGAGGAGTGACAGAAAATACCATCTTCTGTCACTCAAAATTTAGTAAAATCAGTGCTATCTAGATTGAGAGCTGTTATAAAGGCCAAAGGCTATCCAACAAATTACTAATTTTTTTGAAAAACTGTAAAATTTGCAATATTAATGTCTTTGTTTTTGTGTGCATACTTACTTTTCTGATGTAAATTACATCCTATTTTAAGTTAAGCTCATCTTGCTAATTAAATATTTGTATTTTTTAATTACTTTTCATTTTGTTATTAAGCTCGATTTTTGCTGTAATCGAAATAAATCGTTAATTTGAAAACTCTAATATTGTAGGTCTGTTTTTTTTCGTAGGACATCATCACATACACTCTGCATACTTACTTTTTGTGACTAAGTGTATATATATATATATACAAGAAACTCTTGCTTTAGGAAGTCTATGAATGTGGCTGTTATTTATCTCTTAGGATTTCATTAACTCTCATTCAGATAACGAAAGCTAGTGAGAACAAAGTTACTGGAATTAAAAATAAAAAGGGCTTTATTTCTAATAGCCTAACCCGTGGCACAGAAGTAGTGTGTTCATTTAGATTTTATGATACCGCTATGGGTGTCAGTTACAGTAATTGCTTTCAGAAACCAGGCAATTGGAGGATGATAGCGAAAATGCGTATAAGCATGTCGCAACAGCATGCTTAACTGGATTTTTCTGGATTTTCTTTCATGCGATATGTAGATGAGGGAAACTGTCCCTAAAAGTCGCCAGAAAGGCAAAGTCCTTCTAAATCTGCCGAACGGGCCTCATGACATGCGTAAGTTAAGAGACAGAAGCTCTTTTTAATGTACAACAAAAGAAAGCTACAGTGTGGTTCCAGGGTTAGAATAGCCCAAGGATGGCATGAACGCCGGCTTTACGCCGCCGGAGGAGTTTCTACCGGCCCGCAGATAGGTTTTAATTTACGCCGGTCCGAGGCAAATTAAAAGAAAACTCTGCTATTTATATATTATATATCGATCTCCATTTTCTACTTTCATTAAATATTTTCAAAGAACTGGTGATCTTTTACTTTCTCTATTTTTGTTCTACAAGAGAAGCTAAGAATTATGAAGATAGTTTGAAGAACTGCATTTTGAGTTCGAACGCAGATTTCAAGATTTCAGTGTCATTCAAACAGAATTGGATATTTTTACCATGCCTTTCAACGTAAATTGTGAATCAGTGAGGTCAGAATTGGGTACATGTTGAATTAATTGAGTTGCAATACTAACAATCATCTCAAGCAGTTGTTTCTAAATATGCCAAAGTTAAAGTTTTACAAATCATTATCGAAAGTATGTCCGAGGCAAATTAAAAAAGAAATCTATATTTATATATTATAGATACATCTCCTTTTCTACTTTAAATAAATATTATTTTTTTTCTTCCTTTATTTCAAAGGACTGATGATCTTTTTACTTTCTCTATTTTTGTTCTGCAAAACAAATCGACGGAAATAGCAAGAAGCACAGACAGCTTTCAGTCGGTGAAGTGTTAAAAGCGGAAGTTCTTTTGCTAGTTATAGCTGTAGATTGGTGCTAACTTAGAATTTTACAAATCATTATCGAAAGTAAGTTTCCCAAATCCAATATCTCACGCCCCTTACGGGCCTGAATGGCCGAGTGGCTAGCGCTCTGGCACTCGGTACCACAGGGTTCGAGTCCCGGTGGTGCCATGGATGTTTACAGTGGTTCGGAATCCACTTTAAACCCTAGGTCCGTTCTAACAGGATCGTAGAGCGTTGCGGGGGCATTGTTACTCCGCGTCCGTGGCTTATCTTCAAGTTACACGCGCCCCCTGGGTAGTGCAAAGTGAGTAACGTCTGTGGCGCTTGCCTTAAGGCATCCAAGAGCTGTTGTCTAAGTGTTTGCCAGCTGCATTAGAACAAAAAAACATCTGACGCCCATAAAATCAGCTATGTTTACTTCATCTTATACATATGAACAAGTGTTTTCAACTATGAACCTTAGAAATAATTATTTCAGAAGTAGACTGGCAGATGAGCATTTAGCCTCGTTCCTTAGAATCGGTACATCTCACTTCGAATTTCAATAATATAAGGAACTTTAAAAATGAAATCGCTATTTCCTTCATCTCATTAACATATTTAAATTTTAATACTTGTATATTGTTTTTAAAATTTTAGAAAAATTTATTTTGGCCAGCGAAACTTTTTTTTCTCGATTTTTTTTATTGCCCGCGACCGAAAGTTTGCCCATCCCCTGAATAGCCTTACCATCCCCATGCATGTCATAAATGGTGGCTAAAATGAGTTCCTAGTGCCAGGGGGTAAAACCGGGTGGGGTAAGGTCAGACTTCGCCCTTTGAGTGCCCTCCTGTCTTTGTGCCGCAACATCCAGGACAAAATGGAGCAGCATTTTTTACCCTTTATCATGATTATTCAGTTTAATACACACTGGTTCACGGACTTGATTTAGATGTTGTTGTCAACCCAATGGGATAAGAAACAACACAATACCAATATTATGAGTTAACAATGTTATTCTGGTTTCGAGTTATACTTTAACACTTCTATAACAGTAGATAGTCGCCGATACTAACATTTTTAATCCACATTTTTCCATCCACATCAAAATTGAACATATACTCAGATTCAGCTTTTCTAAGGAAAAAATAAAATATATGTTTGTATATACATATGAAAAATATCTGAAAAAGCTTATAACTTTTGTTCACTGAAACAATAGTTATACGCAACAATAAAATTACAAGGTAAAAACATCACGATTTGCTTTTGAAAAAATTACAATAGATAGACTCATTTTTATTAATGACATCTGACAGAGAAAATTTCAAATATTTTTCTTGTATGTTTAACATTTTTCTTTTCTCTTCAAATACTCATTTTATCGATACACGAACAAAACAATTCAGCAAAAGGGCATAAGAACTTAAAATAATATTTCAGAGTTATAGATATATTCAACACTTTTTGTATGTTCGACTTACAATAAAAATGTTTTTAAAAACAGATCAGATCGCAAACACTGTACACCTATTTGATAATACAAAGAGCAAGCTAATATAGCTAATATGACATATAGGTTTAATATACTCCGTTCCATGCTGTAATCATATGAATTATTATTGTAGATAAATTTGGAAATATTTGTGTAATAAATGTTAGTATCGTTAACACTAAACACTTCAGCTACATCACATGATGTCAGATGTAATTTTTTTTCAATTCCTTCTATTAGTTCAACACTCTCCCTATATATATCTTGTTCAAATTTTCAATCGTTAATAAAATACTTTTTATTTATCCACTCAAGTTCAAATACATATTTTTCGAAATTGTAGTGGATGACACTTGATGTTAATACAGTCTTTTTCAAATATTAATTCATTCATTAAATTTAATTAATTAATTTCAGTTTTTTTTAGATTTAAATTGCATATATCTACCAATAGATGGCGCCAGATTAACTTAAAAAAAATGAATGAAAATTATTTATAAAGGACTTTCTGCAATATAGTGAAAAGTGGGAATTGACTTTACATATATTACTTGTTTTACCTTTGTTCTACAGGTCGAACATTTCAACTTAAGAACCAGACTTTTCTACTCTTATGTTAAATCTCTTTAAAAGAGGATGACCTTTTTTTTGTTTTTTGTCTTTCCTGCATATGTATATTTATGTCTTAAATAAATGTATATATATATATATATATATATATATATCACATCTCTGGTTATCTTCATTCAAAATTATGATGGCAAAGTAATACAGGCGAATCACCATAATGCAATGCTGAATCTACTGTTTTAATGATAAGTTTATTGATGTGAAATTTCCCCTATGATGGTTTTAAATATTTGTTTTGACGATACATTTTAAGTGTTAAAATCTGCGGTAATTGCTTACAATAAACGTGTTCCTTTTTTTATTTCAGCAGGATTTGGCAGTGCTCTTGGATTAGTGGGTGTTTGTCTGGCAGGATGCGACGTCGCCCTCAATAAGTTTTTCTTCATATTATCCATAGCTATCGTTGGATTCGCATACTGCGGTCACGCTCTTTCTCTTCTGGATATGGCGCCAGAATTTGTGGGTAGGTTTTTAGACAACTTAAATACATGAAATATTTTTTTTCTTTCTAATGAAGCTGGCAAACACTTACACAGCTTGGTTTTGGATGCCTTGAGGAAAGGGTCTCCAAAGTACGGCCCGCGGGCCAAATCCGGCCCGCCAGTG
>BPLQ01010953.1:0-10385 GCA_021605075.1 Caerostris darwini | reverse complement strand
GCTTCTCTTTAGTAGCATCCAAACAAGAATACTAGTTGAATCCAGTCAATACCGAGGTGAAATTTGGGACAATACATTAATTTTGTCAGTTGTATACACTTTTTGAATATGTAACCAGACAAAGTGCATTATAGGAGAAACAAGTGCTTCTCTTTGGTAACATCCAAACAAGAATACTAGTTGAATCAGTCAATACCGAGGCGAAATTCGGGACAATACATTAATTTTGTCAGTTGTATACACTTTTTGAATATGTAACCAAACAAAGTGCATTATAGGAGAAACAAGTGCTTCTCTTTAGTAGCATCCAAACAAGAATACTAGTTGAATCCAGTCAATACCGAGGCGAAATTCGGGACAATACATTAATTTTGTCAGTTGTATACACTTTGAATATGTAACCAAACAAAGTGCATTATAGGAGAAACAAGTGCTTCTCTTTAGTAGCATCCAAACAAGAATACTAGTTGAATCCAGTCAATACCGAGGCGAAATTCGGGACAATACATTAATTTTGTCAGTTGTATACACTTTTGAATATGTAACCAGACAAAGTGCATTATAGGAGAAACAAGTGCTTCTCTTTAGTAACATCCAAACAAGAATACTAATTGAATCCAGTCAATACCGAGGCGAAATTCGGGACAATACATTAATTTTGTCAGTTTTATACACTTTTGAATATGTAACCAGACAAAGTGCATTATAGGAGAAACAAGTGCTTCTCTTTAGTAGCATCCAAACAAGAATACTAGTTGAATCCAGTCAATACCGAGGTGAAATTTGGGACAATACATTAATTTTGTCAGTTGTATACACTTTTGAATATGTAACCAGACAAAGTGCATTATAGGAGAAACAAGTGCTTCTCTTTAGTAACATCCAAACAAGAATACTAATTGAATCAGTCAATACCGAGGCGAAATTCGGGACAATACATTAATTTTGTCAGTTGTATACACTTTTGAATATGTAACCAGACAAAGTGCATTATAGGAGAAACAAGTGCTTCTCTTTAGTAGCATCCAAACAAGAATACTAGTTGAATCCAGTCAATACCGAGGCGAAATTCGGGACAATACATTAATTTTGTCAGTTGTATACACTTTTGAATATGTAACCAAACAAAGTGCATTATAGGAGAAACAAGTACTTCTTTTAGTAGCATCCAAACAAGAATACTAGTTGAATCCAGTCAATACCGAGGCGAAATTCGGGACAATACATTAATTTTGTCAGTTGTATACACTTTTGAACATGTAACCAAACAAAGTGCATTATAGGAGAAACAAGTGCTTCTCTTTAGTAGCATCCAAACAAGAATACTAGTTGAATCCAGTCAATACCGAGGCGAAATTCGGGACAATACATTAATTTTGTCAGTTGTATACACTTTTGAATATGTAACCAGACAAAGTGCATTATAGGAGAAACAAGTGCTTCTCTTTAGTAACATCCAAACAAGAATACTAATTGAATCCAGTCAATACCGAGGCGAAATTCGGGACAATACATTAATTTTGTCAGTTTTATACACTTTTGAATATGTAACCAGACAAAGTGCATTATAGGAGAAACAAGTGCTTCTCTTTAGTAGCATCCAAACAAGAATACTAGTTGAATCCAGTCAATACCGAGGCGAAATTCGGGACAATACATTAATTTTTGTCAGTTGTATACACTTTTGAATATGTAACCAAACAAAGTGCATTATAGGAGAAACAAGTGCTTCTCTTTAGTAGCATCCAAACTAGAATACTAATTGAATCCAGTCAATACCGAGGCGAAATTCGGGACAATACATTAATTTTGTCAGTTGTATACACTTTTGAATATGTAACCAAACAAAGTGCATTATAGGAGAAACAAGTGCTTCTCTTTAGTAGCATCCAAACAAGAATACTAGTTGAATCCAGTCAATACCGAGGCGAAATTCGGGACAATACATTAATTTTGTCAGTTGTATACACTTTTGAATATGTAACCAAACAAAAAGTGCATTATAGGAGAAACAAGTGCTTCTCTTTAGTAGCATCCAAACTAGAATACTAGTTGAATCCAGTCAATACCGAGGCGAAATTCGGGACAATACATTAATTTTGTCAGTTGTATACACTTTTGAATATGTAACCAGACAAAGTGCATTATAGGAGAAACAAGGGCTTCTCTTCAGCGGCGTCCAGATAAGAATACAAGTCGAGTCAAAAAGTTACAAAGTCAACCCCTTGTAGTTTTATGTATCACGCCGGGCGATGTTTAAGTTCTGCCGCAGTCCGAACGCATTAGATTCGTGGTAGACATGAGAACTCTGAAAATCTCCGTCCTTGGAGTGAACTGCACTTGCGAATGAATTATCTTTAATTTTCATTTTTTTGTAAGTAATAATTTGTAAATAGAGTTCTTATATATATTATTCTTGTAAATAAAAATCTAAAGTGTTCCCATGAACCTGAAAGTGACCCTCTCCTTGAAGCCGTTATAGATTTAGTATAGTCCGAGACATAACAGCGCCTATCTTTATTCACTGTGACGTAGTAGTTGTAGTAGTAGTGGTGGTAGTAGTGATGGTGGTAGTTTAAAAACCCAATGCAACATACAACAAACTGCGCGAGTTCAGACTCATTATAACTAACAACAAAAAAAAATTCTATATTTTAACACTACTTTAACAGATGAAGTTTAACGCTACTTAAGAGTGAGTTATATGAAAAAAGTTCCATACAACTATTTTTAAAGTATTCTTTTATTTACTTTAAAAATAGTTACATGAAACTTTTTTTCAAGATCTCTAAACGATGTAATAATGTGTAAAAACTTTTCTATGTTTCTATCACCACGAAAATAAAAGAGAATGTAGTAATGTCTAGGAAGAAAGAATACTAATATCTAAAGAAAAAAAGAAGACATGAAAGTTGTTGAACATGGCGCAATATGCCTGTCATACACTTTTCCGTCCTCTGCTATTCAAAAGAAAAGGGAAGTCGAGAGAGAAAAGACGCCTGAAAAAATGGATATTGCGTCGAATATTTCGAAAACTGCTGTTTATGCCACTACAAACAAAAAGGACTCAGCGAGCCCTTTCAGAACATGACAGATGTGAAAATATTTATGTTGCCGACTACATAACATGTCGCCCGAAAGCTGAAATACTTCACTTTTCGCAACAACTTTTACGGCTTAAACACAATGCAGCAGGTAAGAGGAATATTTTGAAATTCGACATATAAAATATTTGAGAATTTGAGGAAAAATTTTTTGATACCGATCGATTTAATATAATACTTACTTGCTATTGGTACAGTTGACTCCAACTTAAAAATCATCTATTTCTTAAAGTAATGCATATTTTCATCTTAATCCGTGGGCTAAAATTTAAAGTCATTTTTAAATCCTAAAATAAGAAAGTTCCATTTAAAACTGTATTAGAAATATGGGTTTAAAATTGTTTTAATTTGCTAAGACTCTCTCTATTTTCAAATAGAGTAATGTCATAAATTTGGCGAGATCTAAGAACACATTTACCAGTAAAAGGGTTAGAGTCATAAAACTTTTTAGAGGTATTAAAGATCAATTGTTCTAATACTGGGAAGGTCAAGAAAGTTTTTAATATCCCCGTTTCTGAAGTACCAAAGCGAATTTGTATTCATTTGAAGAACTTTATTTTCCAGTCTTTGAACAATTTTTAAAATTTGATTTGGCTGCTGAGCCCCAAACCGGTCTTGCGTATGTGATCGTGGAAAGCATGTAATAAATGTAGATGAGTATTTTATTCGTGATAGAGAGCTTAGATTTTCGACAAATAATCACAATGACGTAGTTGTTTTTGTAGTAGTGGTGGTTGTGGTGGTATTAAAAATAAAATTCAATATCCAGCGAACTACTCAAGTTCAGTCGCATTATAACGAACAACAAAATTGCATATCTCAAATTTACATATAGTATTCTCTACCTTAGTAAAAATTAAAATAAAAACACTACTTTATAAGAGGGGAAGTTTAATACTACTATAGAGTGAGTTAGGTGATAAAAGTTTCGTGTAACTATTTTTAAAGTATTCTTTTATTTACTTTATAAATAGTTACATGAAACTTTTTTTAATATCTCAAAGCGATGAAATAATGTATAAAAACTGTTCTATGTTGCTATCACCACGAAAATAAAATAGAAAGTAGTAATATCTGAGAAGAAAGAATACTAATATCTAAAAGAAAAAAGAAGACATGAAAGTTGTTGAACATGGCGTAATATACCTGTCATACACTTTTCCATCCCCTGCTATTCAAAAGAAAGGGGAAGTCGAGGAAAAAAAGACGCCTGGAAAAATGGATATTGCGTTGGATATTTCGAAAACTGCTGTTTTTGCCACTACAAACAAAAAGGACTCAGCGAGCCTTTTCAGAACATGACAGATTTGAAAATATTTATGTTACCGACTGCATAACATGTCGCCCGAAAGCTGAAATACTTCACTTTTTGCAACAACTTTTACGGCTTTAACACAATGCAGCAGGTAAGAGGAAATATTTTGAAATTCGACGTATGAAATACTTGAGAAAGAATTTTTGATACCGATCGTTTTAATATAATATTTACTTCTTACTATTGGTACAGTAGACTTCGACTTAAAATTCCTCCATTCCCTAGATGGTTCATATTTTGATGTCAATCTGTGCACTAAAATTTAAACTAATTTTTAAATCCTAAAATAAAAGGGTTCCAGTTAAAATTCTATAAGAAATAAGAGTTCAAAATTAAAATTTTGATCAAATTGTTTTATTTTAATGTGCAAATTAAGAAATTTTGAATTATTGAAATAAATATTTTAAGAAATAAAATAGATAAATAAAATTAATTTAAAATAGATAAATAAAATTAATAAGATTGTGATTTAAAATGATAAGTTTACATTTTTTTTTAATTTTATATATTAGGGTTTTAGAAAATAAGTTATATAATTGCATAAAAAATATATTAACATTTTAAAACATTTATGAGTTCATATTGGACGGCATTTATTAGTGGATTACACAACTAATATATATAGATATTGTGTATATATATTAATTTAAATCACAGAAACATGCTAAAAACACCGATCCATGGCCAAGTAGTAATATATGCAGCTATCGTGCAGTTTCGAACTAGCTGGTAATGTGCGATTTTTAGAAGACCCGATGACGATTATACCATACGTAAGGCATCTCGCATCGATAGTCATGCTGCCTGATGGGAATTTTCCAGATTTTCTTCAGTGCGAAATACAAATCTTAAGCAATTTTTGTTATAATGAATGGAAGGCAATATCTGTCCCTCGGCACTCGTCGTTTTTGGGAGGATGTTGCAGGGTCTAGAATAGTCGTATAATACCGCCTTGTCCAAAGCTATACGGTAGCTGATAGCAGGCAGCCACAATACCATCCCACCAACAAAAAAAAAATACTTCCAGCCGCCTAGGGCACTCAACACTTTCGAATCACTGTAGAAAGTGGAACCTGGCAATTTTAATGACATGAAGATGAGCACTTTTATGACAACTTTAATGATTAATGGAAACTTTTAACTGGCAACTTTGTGGACATGATGTTGAACAGCTTGATGGCGCCCATTCTGGTTCCTGGGTTTGTCTACATTGACTTTAAGCCAATGAAGACTTTAAGTCGCATGCATACACAAGATGAACATGAAGCTCACAGATTTTTAACAAAAAAAAAGTTAAAATGGGAAAAACATAAAAATAAACTAATACGTATCCAAATAACAAAATTGTCATGTACTTGAGTATTTGTTATACATTTGTATCAAATTAGAATTTCAAAAATTAAGTAGATTCTTAATGTTTTTAAAAAAAATTTTCGACTTTTGGTTGGGCCGTTTTCATAAAAGCACTAAACCTTGTATTAGGTCTTCTTGCTCTAAATACTGAAGTTCATATAATCCAGTACAACAGACTCGACAACTTCACCAATTCTGTGATGTACAGTACATGTGAAATTTCTCTCCACATATGCTACACCATAAATGCATGATATTGGATTACGTCCTTTCTTGTAGGCACTAATTCGCGCATGTGTGCTTATTCAATTAGGACCTCTCCCACCCAATGCATGATATGACAGGGGGCGATAAAAATCAGAGGGCTGTGATTAGAGAGCCGCAGCTTATCCGATTACCAAGACGCGCAATTTGCATAATCACTTCTGAAAGACTTCATAATGAAGTTAGCAGACACTCCCAGGCAGAGCATTGCATGCAAAACCCCGTCCGGGATATATCGATTGCGATAAGGTCAATTCCACTCTTCAATGGTTCGTTAAGAGATGTAGGCTTTGAGCATCCCACGGAAGGTGTCATAGAAATCCAATCGCCCTGTTCATTGTTATTCAATAGAGAAAAAAATAGAAATAACGCAGAATTATACGCGCAGTACGATTGAGGTATGGATTTTCTTGCAAATAATCCAAGTGCATGAAGATATAATGCACAAGGCACTGATACTAAAATGTTTCCAGGATCTAACCGATATTAATCCCATATAGCTCTTTTTGTAGGAAAATATTTATATATACGGATAGAAATTAATATTGATATGATATGTGTAATTATAGAATTGCATAAATTACGCAACAAATAATAATCATCATCATCATCATTGGCCCAACAGCATCAGGGTGGGCGAAGGCCGTCTGCCTACTGGCAGATTTTGAGACAGATGTCTTATTTTTACGGGGTAGAGTTGTCAATCTTATGCCCAACACTCTATAGTCATATTAGACCAGGACCTACGGTTTAAAGTGGATTCTGAATCACTACAAACATCCATGGCACCGTCGGGACTCGAATACGAAACTTATGGCACTAAGCTCCAGAGCGCTAGTCACTCGGCCATATATATATATATTCTCAATATATAAAGTGCTTTTAAGTGCTGAAACTTAACTTTCGATCTCTCTTTTGAATTTTTTTCCCTCCTATGTCCGAACAAATTTTGGAAACAATATAACCAAATCTTCTCATCCTTATATAACAGTCTCCGCAATGAGTTCACCTTCCGAAAACCATTTCATGTTTCTAAATTACTTATGAGTAGGGTCTTATAAATTATGCAGCAATTCATTGAAATTGCGTGATTGATTATGTACTGCATAAGAACTGCTGTAGGATTGATGGATTGATTATTTACTACTGGTACGATGTTCAAAATTTCATAAATTTTTATGCATTTTATATGTTTTTTTTTATGAGTTTACAGTATTAAGGAAAAAATAGAGCCGTTACACATCATAATGCTTTTATAAAGTAAAACAATTGTTAAATATTAGAGAGTTTTTGCATACCGTACGTTAGTTACCGTAGGACGTCCGTTAGCTTTTTCTCCCTAGCGCGCATGCTCATAGGAAACTGAGCATGCACGCTAGGGAGAAAAAGCTAACGGACGTCCTACGGTAACTAACGTACGGTATGCAAAAACTCTCTATTAATTAAATTGTAAAGTTTATCATTTAAATTTGCATGGTTAATTTGACCTGGATTTGTAGATGCCTTTTTATAACAATTTGACAATCAAGTAAAGTACTAACAAAGTAAAGTAAAGCAAACATAGATTTTCATGACAAATTTGATGACTAATAACAAATTGAGAAATTTTGCCAAGGGAATTTCGTTGCAATATGATATGTTCTACTTCCATATCAACTTTCATAACGCGACCTTCATCATAGTCTTTTAATGTTAAATCATTTTTCATGAAACTACAGTGTAATTTAGGTCTGTAATGTGTAATTTTAGATTGTGTAATTCAGGTAAGGAATAATAAATTGATTTACAATTTTCAGGCTTGGTGATGTTGGGATGCATTAGCCTTGTTCCAGCTCATCATGTATTTGTTACTCAACTTTTTAATGTTATTTTTATTTATTTATTTTTAATTTTCAAATTTTTATGAAATATTACGAAACAAAATTATATTTAATTCCCCTCCTTTTTTTTAATAAAATTTAACAAAACTAATCTCGAATAAATTCTCATGAATAATTTTATCAGAATATTAGTTAAAAATAGAATTCGATACGAAAGTCAAAAAATAAAGTTAGCATATTCATCAGCTTAAATTTAAAACTGATGAATATTTTAATTTCATGAATGAAACCAAAAATATATATATATTTTTTTTTTAATGTGAAGGGAATCTAATCGACGGGGGGGGGGGCAGATGAGCTAATTTGAAAGGACAGATTGCAGGGCCAGTAAAGTAGGATTGGTTTTGTTTGTCGCTCTACGGTCATCTTGTACACACTTTTAGCTAAATAGACCGGGACCTACAGTATAAGGTGGATTCCGAACCACTGCAAACATCCATGGTACCGGAGGGACTCGAACCCGAAACCTATGGTATCGAGCACTAGCCACTAGCCATTAGGCCAAAAAAAAAAGCTATGAAATTTTAAAAGAAATATTAAGCAAGATGGTGATTGTAATTAAAAGCTCTCATCATATTTTGCTGAAAAGATATTTTCGAAAATATTAAATCTCATTGCAAGATAGGGAAATGAATGATATGCTGTAAAGAAAGTTATGCTATGTTATAAGGAAATATTTTCCATGATTTGAGTGTTGTAACATTGTGGATTCCGAATCACTAACAAACATCCAAGCCACCGCCAGGCAGTAAAGAGGAGGATATTCTTTGTAGGAAACTAGTTATCTCCAAGTATCCTTTATTCCTCAATAAATAACTCTTAGTTAGCGGAATTATCGATGAGACAGCAGGTCTTTATTTTTCATAACTGGGCTGTAGTTTTGTTTGGATCTGTGAATGTGAATGGTACCGCTACGTACTTTATTGCCTTAACAAAGCCATTAAAAGAGAACGTTAGGCGAGTGGCCAGATTAATTTTACACTTACATCAGCCTAACAAAATATTGTAAAAATGAATAACAGGGCAATATCCGGTAAAAATCTAATTTATTATGTACGGCAACACCAAATTGAGTAGAAAAGTTATAATTAAAAATTAAAAGTTAATTAAAAATTGGAAGAAAAAAATCAGACTACGATAAGGGGGGAAAAATTCTGGAGATTTTGAGTTCATCTTTTAGTGTATAGGTCGTAAATCGTTTCATATAACGTCAAAATTAAGAAAAAAATATTTGAATAATTAAATAACGAACTTAATACATTTACTTATGAAACCTTATAAAAAATATATGAATATTACTTTTTACTTGAATTACAAAAACAGACACAGACTAGTAAGGAAAAAGGATATTGTTCATAAAATCATTCCCCCGTTATATTTGATACTGAAATTTTCAAATTCAGATCGAACACTTTTTTTATTCCTCTATTGCTCTTCAGATAAGCCTTTGGAAAGTGGATCTCAAATGAGAGGGGGGAGGGAAGGTAGACAATCTCAGACCAAGAGGGAGGAGAGAGGGAAATAAAGAGGGTTCATAATCAATATGGCGGTGATGTCGTTCCCTTCAATCGGCGTGTTGATTTTATTGATTGGTGTAGGGAGAGAACGACTCAATCAGATCCTTCTAAAAAACCCCTGGTGGGAATTGATTGAAAGGGGGGGTTTCTGTTAAGGGAGGGTAAAAAAAAGTTCTGGTTTCGCTTACTCATAGTGCTTTGTTAAGTGTTGTTCGTAATAATTGTGTACCATTCATAGGGCTAGAATTGAATCGCCCCGAAACTGATTAAAAAAAGATGGAAAAAATACTATTGCTATTGATACATTTCGATTTCAAGTTCGATTGAACCATGTTGTCATGGGTGATGTATATATTGAGAATAATTTCCATTCATGTGTTGTATGCCATTCATATATAAGAAATGAGCCGCCCAAAACTGGGATTTTAAAAAACATGAAAAATATTATTGGGTATTGGTATATTTGGTTTCAGTCGATGGTACTCGATTGAATCATGTTGCCATGGGTGCTGTATGTGCATTCAGCATAATTTTCATTTATGTTGTTTGAATTTCGTAGATTTGTATAAAAAAAAGATTGCTGCATATAAAACTTATATTTACAAATTACTTAATTCTGGTTTTTTCTTACTCATAGTCGACTCAAAAACTGATTAGAAAAAAGATTGAAAAAAAAAAAAGAAATATTATTATTATTGTATATTTCTGATGTCAATCGACAAACGGATTTTGATTAGATAATATATCATGTTGCTATGGGTGCTGTATGTATTCAACACATAATTTCCATTTACTCGTATAAAAAGGTGCTGTATGTAAACTGTATATTTACAAATTAATTGGTTTCATGCAAAGACAACGTATTTTCAAAAACTATCAAAACTTAATATAATACCTATAATAGGTAATAAACAATGCAATGGATTAGTGCGTTTAATTTCTTTAGAGACAC
>BPLQ01010951.1:232996-267775 GCA_021605075.1 Caerostris darwini | reverse complement strand
CCATTATTTCTAATAACACTAAAAGGCATCCTCATTGTTTGCTCTTTCTTATTACACTCCAGCAATATTCGAATCCTTTCCTTCTAAAACCACGGATTAATATCCATTAAAACAAGCACCGTTAGCCGCTTTGCCGACACTAAAGAGTTTTGAGAGCTGCAACTTTAAACTCAAAGGAGTGGAAAATTCATTGTTATTACGGCCTCGGGCGTGGGTGGTTTCAAAAGAAAAGGAATAACTCTTGCACTCTGGGAAACAACAACAGCAGCAACAACAACAACAACGTTTCCGCGCAAGTAATCGTTCTCGAAGATTCTCCGTGTGAACCAGAAGAACTCGATAAAGCGAACTCTTACCATCCGCTGAGCACAGAGTGAGGATCCCCCCACAACCCCCAGCAAGGAAGATCCCCTCCCCCCCAAAACAAACAAGTGGCTCCGAACTTTGATTTTTACGGCCGCTGTTGGAGACAATTTACAGTGACGATAAAACTTCCACATATTACTTGAAAAGTTTTCCGTGTCTCCGGGTTGTGGGAGATGGGAGGTTTATTTCCGGAAAAGGTGTCGCTGGATTTTAAGATGGGTGGATCTTTGGATTTTATACGGATGAGAGGAACGGGAAGAACTGGAGAAGAAGAAAAAAAAGTTGTGTCTTTCTTATTGTCTTTTTAAATGGACCGCAAAATCGCCACAGGTGTCTCTTTCGTGTGATACACAGTTCCAGGGTTCCAACACAATTATCTTTTATGAAACGTTTTTGTTAAGTTTTAAAGGGATTTGTTATACACAATATTAATTTTATTTGATTTTAGTAACATTTTGAATAAACTGTGCTAATAGATATAATTAAGATAATTTTATAATTTTATTTCTATTACTTTCACATGAAAGTTTTATAAAATGTCTATTATGGATCTTGAATTCCGATTAAGGTATTTTAAGAATTAAAATCGTTAGTACAAATATTTGTAATAAAATGAATTCAGAATTTAAAATTATTTTTTTAAAGTATTAAATTTTTTTTACTGTATTTTTAATTATTTTTTACAGCCCATGGTGCTCCAAGTCTGTCTGCCTACTGGTAGATTTCGAGACAAGATATGCTTTCTTCTTACGGGGTAGAGTTTTCAGCCCTATGTCCAACACACACTAGACTGGAACTTACAGTTTAAAGTGGATATCGAACCATTAAACAATCCATGTCACAGACGGAATTCGAACCCGAAACATATGTCAACGAGCACTAGTCACTTGGACATCAAACCCCACTTAACTATTTATCGATCAGCAATTAATTAAACTCAGCGTTATTTTTTTAAAAACTATTCCATATTGTAAATTATTCAATTATTAAATACAACAGCAAGTAATTAACAAATATATAAAATAATATTAAACTAATATTTAAAACATAATTAATACAATACATATTATTATATTATTTTTTCCTGAGTTATATTGCAATCTATTATTTCCATCATTGTTAACTCATGCTAATCTTTTTAAAATGCAGGAGGCAATTAATATTAAAATTCCCGATCAGTAAACATTCTTTCATATCCATGTTTGCTAAGATACAAAAAGTAAATAAATAACAAATAAACAGCAGCGTCATGCGCTGCATAAAAGAAAAGAAGGGTAATAAACCCCTACTCCATTATTTCTAATAACACTAAAAGTCGTCTTCATCGTTTGCTCTTTCTGATTGCACTCCAGCAATATTCGAATTCTTTCCTTCTAAAACCGCGGATTAATATTCATTACCACAAGCACCGTTAGCCGCTATGCCGACACTAAAGAGTTTTGAGAGGTGTAAATTTAAACTCAAATAAGGGGGATATTCATTATTATTACGGCCTCCGGCGTGGGTGGTTTTAAAAGCAAATAACTCTTTCACTCTGGGAGACAACAACAGCAACAACAACAACAACGTTTCCGCGCAAGTAAATGTTCTCCAAGATTCTCCGTGTGAATCAGAAGAACTAGATAAAGCAAACTTTCACCATCCGCTGAGCAAATAGTGAGCATCACCCCCCCCAATAAGGAAGATCCTCCCAAACTACTAACAAGGGACTCGGAACTTTGATTTTTACGACCGCTGTTGGAGACAATTTACAGTGGCGATAAAACTTCCACCCATTACTTGAAAATTCCGGGTTGTATGTGATGGGAGGTTTATTCCCGGAAAAGGTGTCGCTGGGTTTTAAGATGGGCGGATCTTTGGATTTCATACGGATGAGAGGAGTAGGAAGAACTAGAGGAGAAATAAAAAGTTGTGTCTTTCTTAATGTGTTTTTAAATGGACCGAATATCGCAACGGGGTCTCTTTTGTATGATACACAGTGCCAGAATTCCAACAAAATTAACTCTTTTTTAAAGTTTTAAAGGGATTTGCTATACATAATATCTGAAATTTTATTTAATTTTAGCAATATTTTGAGTAAACTCTTTTTGTACTTGTATTTAAGATAATTTCCTGCTTAATTTTATTTGTATTATTTTCGCGAGAAGCTTTATAAAATGTCTATTATAGATCTTCAATTAAAAGTAATTTGTTTTAAATTTAAAGGGCCAGTACAAATATGTGTAATAAAATGAATTTGGAATTAACATAAATAATAAATTATTTTTTTCTTTGCTGTTGCTTTTATTTTAAAATACGTCTTCTTCATTGGCTCACCAATCGTAGGGGGGACAAGTCATTCTATCTACTGGCAGATTTCAAGACAGGAGATGTTTTTTTTACGGGGTAAGGTCCCTTTAATGGTTTGAGGTTACCTAAACAAATCATAAATTTAATCTCTGGAAAATGCAGAGAATTTCTGGAAGAAAATGAGACACGAGCTGAAAATAGCGTTGCAGAACTAATGTTAATTATAGTAAAAAAATTGTAAAAGATCTATTTTACTAAAAGTCAAAATCAGTCGTTTCAAAAATATTGCGAAAGCTAAGCTACTATTACAAAAGCTAACCTACTATTTCATATATATATTTTACAATAAAGTCGCTGCAAAAATATTATGTTTTTAGTTTTTAAAAGTGCCCGTTAACTTATGGTAGGTTATTTGAATAATGGGTATTGCTGAATATTTAAAAGAAGGTTAGCTGTCCAAAATAGTTTGTGCGTTTCTGTTTACATTTGAATAAGAACGAATCTATATTAATAAATAATGTAAATTTTTAGTAAAATTTCTACTCCATTCATGCATGATAATTAATTATGCAGTTCTTAACATTTTTTCAATGTAATGTTAAAATGATTCTTTGTATGCTGCAAATTTCCAAATTAATTTATACGTTAAGCTATATAAAAAGGCTTGAATCAGTTAAAATAAAAATAAAAATCTTGATGAATGAGTATATCACAGTTTTCAATGATAATCCAACATCGATAATATCACTATTACTTTCTGCCTTTCATTACAACAATGAATATTAGACGAAAAGTTGCATTAAGAGCAATTTCAAGGAGTCATCAAAGTTTTACAAAATTAAATTTCATGAAAACATCCTCAGTAGTTGAAGCTATTATTTGTGTTGGTAATAAACTCATGTTTGTGAAAATTGCAACACCATGAAGGACATACACGAGTGAGCTGAAATTTTCAGGAAATGCAACTTAGCGCCTGATATGCAAATGATTAGAATTTCAAATCCGTAGCGTATGCGTATGCTGAGCAGCGCCCCCTGAACGGCGGATGGATCCCAATAAATAGACGGCTGTAGCGAGGCGTTATCTTCTAGTGGTAAACGTTAGCTCAATCGTTACTTATGCCTCTTCGACGAAAGAGAGCGAGATTTGAACAACTTACAGAGTTTGAACGGGGAGAATCATCGGCCTTCGTGAAGCTGGATTGTCTTATCGTGCAGTAGCCGCTCGTGTGCAGCGTAACAGCAGCACAGTAATGCGTCTTTGGAAGCAGTGGACGGACGAGTGTCGGACAACTCGGAAATCCGGGAGTGGACCCCGAAATGTGACGTCAGCTCGCGATGATAGACACCTGGTCCGCATGGCGCTGACGGACCGTACAGCTTCCTCTAGACGATTGGCAGCACTGTGGTCAATAGCTACAGGTGTTTCATTGTGTGCTTCGTCAATTCGTAGACGTCTGCTGCAGCGTGGACTGTGCGCAAGGACTCCTTTATACAGGATCCCTCTCACGCTAAACCATCGCCGCCTGCGGCTATAATGGGCCGCTCAGCATAGAGACTGGCGTGCTGATTGGCAGCATGTCGTGTTTTCTGACGAGTCCCGCTTTAATTTGTGGTACCGTGATGGCCGCATTCGTGTCAGACGCTATGCCGGTGAACGCCACCTTCCGGAGTGCATTATCGAACGCCACAGTGGACGAACACCCGGAGTTATGGTCTGGGGTGCCATAGCATATCACGGACGATCTCAATTGCTAAGAATTGTGGGCAATCTGAACAGCAACCGGTACATCAGTGAAGTTCTACAGCCCCAAGCTGTTCCCTTCCTTCAAAGCTTGCCAGGCGCTGTATTTCAACAGGACAATGCCCGCCCTCATATCGCTAGGACTGTTCAATCCTTCTTTGCATCGCGGCAGGTACAGCTTCTTCCTTGGCCTGCGTATTCCCCGGATATGTCGCCGATTGAACATGTGTGGGATTTCGTTGGTCGGCGTCTCGCTCGTGATCCTCGTCCTGTTGCTTCTGCAGACGAACTTTGGGTGCGCATACAAACAATATGGAATGCTCTTCTTCAGGCAGACATTCAAAATTTGTTTGACTCCATGCCACGTCGTGTAGCAGCACTTATTGCGGCGCGTAGAGGCTACACAAAATACTGATTCCGATCTCTTGTTATTGTTTGTTTGCTTTGAACATTTAATCACTTATTTGTACCACTACCACTCAATTGTGTATTAAATTTCATTCAATTATGACGATTCCTTCATGGTGTTGCAATTTTCACAAACATGAGTTTACTTATACAAGATGTACTAGTTCACACCATACTAGTTAATACTTATATTGGTAATGCTTATACACAGTTTAAAAGTTCACACCATATTGGTTAATACTCATACACTGTATATTAGTTAACACCTTTTGGCTAATAATATCCTTGATAATACTTATATATTTTTTTTTTCTTCTAATGCAACTAGCAAATAGACCATGATCTTTCGCCATAAGGGCTGCGCTGATGTTACTCACTTTGCATTACCCAGGGGGCGCGTGTAACTTGATGGTAAGCCACGGACGTGGAGTCACAATGCCCCCGCAGCGCTCTACTATCCTATTAGGACCGGGACCTACGGTTTAAAGTGGATTCCGAACCACTGCAACACCCATGGGCAAAGCCGGGATTTGAACCCGAGACCTGTGGTACCGAACACCAGAGCGCTAGCCACTCGGCCATCAGGCCCCTGATAATACTTATATAAAGTATCTTATACAAGATACTTTGGATATAAGATATCTTAATAAGATACCGTAAGTAGCTACTGTTTTACTAAGTAAGAAAGAACATTTTTCATAAGAAAATGTATTATGATGCTTTAAAAATTCAAAATAAAGGGCAAAAATATTTATCAGTTTAATATCTATGCATAAATATATCGCGATAGGGGATTGATAAGTTGTTCAATGAATTTAAATATTCCATCGTTGTGGATGAACATAACAAAACAGCATGTAACGACTTAATAACTTTCAATCATAACGATTCCCCATCAATAATATAACCACCACTTTCAATTTTTCATCCCAAGGATGGATATTAGATGTAAAAGTTCCATCCATTCAACCCCCCCAAACCTCCCTCGTAATGAAGGGGGGCTAAATTATTCTATCCCTGTCACTCATCACCACCAGCCGAACGGCAGGGCATTGAATCAGGGGCCGGAGTCCTGCCCCGCCAATAACAAACCGGTGAATTATGCAAACGAAGCGAGAGAAACAGTGTCGGTCGTTTGTTCACTCTGGCACTGTAATCATGGCACAGAACCAGGCTGTGAATAAACCTGCAACACCGTGCCTGATAAACGCATTAGCACTGGCACCAAGGGGGAAGAGGCGTGCTCATTTGCATGGCATGATTCTCGCGTGCTGAAATTTCTGTCTCTCTTTTTATGTATAGATATATATATATGTAATTATATAGGTGCATAAATCCATCTTCGTTGGCATGAATTATTCAAAAAAGGTGCTGCTTGGAGGGTGCTGTTAACAATGATGGAGGGAAGGGAAATAATAGAACGAGATTATCGAATCTCGGAAGTTTATTTCTGTGTTTGTCGTCGCTCTCGTTAAACGAGGATGAGCATCGCTCCTTATGGTGCGCTCCTGATTTCGGTGAGGGGGTGTTCCGAATTTCACGCTCTCTCTCTCTTTTTTTGGTTTGTTTCTCGCGCCTATTGATTTGCATTTTAAAGTCCGTTTCTCACCTTCTTGCTCACGTGGTGACGTTGTAAGAGTCCTTCTTGAAGCAATAGGAATGTCGTTTGGTGGGGAATTTTTTTTGGGGGGAGGGGGTGTTGGTTTTCTAGAAGGTGATATCGTAGTTGAGGTATAAAAATTAAAATTTATGTGTTTATTTTGTATTTTTTTATTTTTGTTACATTTTTGAGAGTAAGGTAAAATTAAACGTAGAAGCATAAACCAAAGAGATAAAACATTCGAATCTTTTTCTTTGACTTGCATAGAAATTTGATTTTTAGTTGGGAATGCTTTAATTTAAAACATTTTTATAATTCATTTCGTATATTTTGGTTAGGTAATATCTTTCCCCTTAAAAAATTACAACATAGAATTTTTGAAGTAGAAATTATAAGGTTATAAGAAATGGAATTTGCAAAACACATAAAATTAAGAAGTAAAATATATTAAGAATAAAATTCTTTGAAGTAATTTAAATAAGAATTATGATTGTTCTTCTAGAAACACTGAAAGAAATATTCTCGCAAAAATTATTTAAATCATATTTCATTATATATATGTGTTGCCATTCGGAAAATAATTCACACGAATAAAGAAGCTGAAGAATAATAATAGCTACGTAGAATAATGAAAGCAATTATATTCATGCTTTTATTATCATCAATTTTATTTCCGTATTCTTGTGAATTTATTACACTTACTGCCAGAAAAAGGGGACAAGTAAGAGAGAAAAAAGAGGAAAAAAAATAAGGGAAAAAAAAAAGAAAAAGCTGCCGTTCACAGAAGCTGCAGTGAATTTTCTGCACTTGTGCATTTCGTAAGGTCAAAGCTGATTATACGAAATCCTGCACCTGGCTTTGCAGCGCAGAATTCTCAGACCGAGCGAGAGGTGAGAAGTGTCCTGGAAATGCTATCCCGTTTCTTGCAGATTGTTCGCGGAATTGGAATCCTCCACGTCAGCGAAAAGAACGTTATCCTCTTATCTTCCGGGAAAACGCAGACAGATGGCGGGTGTCGTCGAAACAAAAACGGGAAAAATAAAACAAAACAGACAAAACACAAATGCTAAACTGGAAAATCCTTCACTGAGCTTTTTTTATGGAGTCCGATTAAAAAACAGGGGGAAATATTTCCTGGAACTGGATTCACTTTGTAGGCCTCAAGGTCAGGAAACGGGAAAGAATTTTTTCCCTCCTTCCTCAGAGAAATAAATGTATATCAAAGAAAAAATAAGTTGCATTTCACTGAGAAGAAGAAGTAGGTAGATTTTATTTTTTTGAGGAGAAAAAAAAATATTTTCTTTAGAGTTATTTCTCAGTCACTTCCCCGAAGGCTTGCTAGTATGGGTGAGGTCGGTTGCAGTAATTAGATACTGTAGAAGTGAACGTTTTTGCAGAAAAGCATACCAAAAAGAGGCCTTCAGCTAATAAATGTCACATCCAGATTCTTGTTTTATCCTTGAGACTTCCGATCAACTTTCGCGAAGTAATACCCAAAACATAACACATAAACGGAAAATAATATCGAAGAACGGTATTTAAAATAGATAATCTTTATCTTTTGAATTCTTCCAAAACCATTGAATATTGAAGATTAAGGTCTTAAAAAAAACTGCCCAAAGAATATACACTGAAGTGACAAAAGTCATGGGATACCTCTTAATATCGTGTCGGCCCTCCTTTCGCCCGGCGAAGTGCAGAACTCGACGTGGCATGGACTCAACAAGTCGTTGGAAGTCTTCTGCAGGAATATTGAGCCATGCTGTCTCGATAGACGTCCATAATTGTGAAAGCGTTGATGGTGCAGGATTTTGGGCACGAACAGACCTCTCGATGATGTCCAATAAATGCTCGATGGGATTCATGTCGGGCCATCTAGGTGGCCAGATCTTTCGCTGGAATTGTCCAGAATGTTCTTCAAACCAATCGCGAACAGTTGTGGCCCGGTGACATGGCGCATTGTCATCCATAAAAATCCCATCGTAGTTTGGGTACATGAAGTCCATGAATGGCTGCAAGTGATCTCCAAGTTGCTGAACATAAGCATTTCCAGTCAATGTTCGGTCCATTCGCACCAGAGGACCAAGTCCATGCCATGAAAAAACAGCCCACACCATTACGGAGCCACCACCAGCTTGAACAGTGCCTTGCTGACAGTTTGGGTCCATGGCTTCGTGGGTTCTGCGCCACACTCGAACCCTACCATCAGCTCTTACCAACTGAAATCGTGACTCATCGGACCAGGCCACGGTTTTCCATTCATCTAGGGACCAACCGATATGCTCACGTGCCCACGAGAGCCGCTGCAAGCGATGTCGTTCTGTCAGTAAAGGCACTCGAGTCGGTCTTCTGCTGGAATAGCCCAAGAAAGCCAAACTTCTCCGCACAGTTCTAACAGACAAGTCCCTTGTACGTCCCACATTGATTTCTGCAGTTATTTGACGCAGTGTTGCTTGTCGGTTAGAATTTACGACTCTTTGCCGGTCTCGGTCGTTAAGTGCAGGCGGTCGACCACTGCGCTGTCCATGGTGGGATGTTATGCCTGAAATTTCATACTCTCGGCACACTCTTGACACAGTGGATCTGGGAATGTTGAATTTCCTAACGATTTCCGAAATGGCATGACCCATGCGTCTAGCTCCAACTAACATTCCGCGTTCAAAGTCTGTTAATTCCCGTCGTGCGGTCATCATCACGTCAAAACCTCTTCACATGAATAACTTGAACAGAAATGAAAGCTCTGCGAAAGCACTGCGCATTTATACCTGTTCTACGCGATGCTACTGCCATCTGAAAATTTGCATATTGCTATCCCATGACTTTTGTCGCTTCAGTGTATATACAATATACCTATATTTAATAATTTTTGTTAGCATAGATTGACAATGACATGAATACATTTTAGATAGGAATAAAGAATCCTTTAGACTGTTGTATGATGATAATAATTATTATTCTACAATTAGGTCCCGATATAATATGACTCTTGGGTGTAGGGATGACAACACATCTACTTCTATGGCGCAATAGCCCCATGATGGACCAAGCCCTTCTGCTTACTGGAAAAATTAAAAACATGAGATGTTGTTTACTTTTTACAGAGTAGTGTTGTTAGCGAGGCCTTATGGTTGAGTGACTAGCGCTCAGTGCCGCATGTTTCGAGTTCGCATCCCGTCGGTGCTAGGAATGTCTGTAGCGGTTCGAAATCCACTTTAAACCGTAGGTTCCTGTCTAATCTGACTATAGAGTGTTGAGATGACAAACGCATCTCAGAAAAGAAAACATTTCGTGTTTCGTAATCTGCTAGTAGACAGACGGCCTTGGCCCACCATGGGGGTGTTCCATCATTGAAGAAGAAGAAAAAGTGTTGTTAGTCCAACGCTCTTACAGTCCTATTAGACCGTGACCAACGACTTAAAATGTATTCCGAACCACTACGAGCATTCTAGCATGAGTCGATGGCACAACCTGGACTTTAACCCGTAGCCTGAGGCACCGACAGTCAGAGGGCTAATCACTCGGTCATTAGATCTCATATGCATATTTTTCGATTAGTAATTAATTATTGTTTTTTTTTAACAACTACTTATTGTATGTTATTCAGTTATTACATACTACATCATCAAACCAAATAATATTTAAAATAACATCGAACTAAATTTTTAAAAATAAATAATACAATTCTAGTTATTATATTATTTTTTCCTCAGTAATATCACGAATCAATTTCCAAGCTACTATTTCCATCATTGTTCCTTCATGCTATTCTCTTTAAAATACAGGAGGGAATTAATATTAAAATTCTCAATCTGTAAGTGCCTGTAAACATTCTTCTATATCTATGTTTTCTAAGATATAAAAAAATAAATAGTAAATAATCAGCAGTTTCACGCGTAGCATAAGGTGAAAAAAGAGGGTAATAAACTGCTACTCCATTATTTCTAATAACACTCAAAGCCGTCTTCATCGTTTGCTCTTTCTGATTACAGTGCCTCAATATTCGAATTCTTTACTTCTAAAACCACGGATTAATATCCATTAACACAAGCGCCGTTAGCCGCTTTGCCGACACTAAAGAGTTTTGAGAGCTGTAAATTTAATCTCAAATGAGCGGAAAATTCATTATTGTTACGGCCTCCAGCGTGGGTGGTTTTAAAAGCAAGCAAATAACTCTTGCACTCTGGGAGACAACAACAACAACAACAACGTTTCCGCTCAAGTATTTGTTCTCCAAGATTCTCTGTGTGAACCAGAAGAACTCGATAAAGCGAACTCTTACCATCCGCTGACCACACAGTGAGCACCCCCTACCCCAACAAGGAAGATCCCCCCCCAGAACAAACAAGTGGCTCGGAACTTTGGTTTTTACGGCCGCTGTTGGAGACAATTTACAATGGCGATAAAACTTCCACCCATTACTCGAAAGGTTTTCCGCGTCTCCGGGTTGTATGAGATGGGAGGCTTATTCCCGGAAAAAGGTGTCGCGAGGTTTTAAGATGGGTGGATCTTTGAATTTCATACGGATGAGAGGAATGGGAAGAAGTGGAGGAGAAAAACAAAAAAAAGTTGTGTCTTTCTTAATGTGTTTTTAAATGGACCGCAAAATCGCAACGGGGTCTCACTTGTATGATACACAGTTCCAGGGTTCCAACAAAATTAACTCTTAATAATAAATTTTTTGTTGAGTTTTTAAGGTATTCGTTATACACAATATCTGAAACTTTATTTAATTTTAGTAATATTTTGAGTAAACTGTGTTAATACTTATATCTAAGATAATATTTCGGTATTTAATTTCATACTTAATTTGATTTGCATTAGTTTCACATGAAAGTTTTATGAAATGTCTCTTATGGATCTTGAAGACCAAGTAAGGTATTTTAAGAATTTAAAGAGGTAGTACAACTGAGTGTAATAAAATGAATTCAGAATATAAAATTATTTTTTTGAAAGTATTACAGTAAAAGTATTTTACCGTATTTCTAATTAGTTTTTACAGCCCATGGTGTTCCAAGACTGTCTGCCGACAGGCAAATTTCGAGACAATAGATGTTTTTTTCTACGGGGTGCAGCTGTCAGCCCTAAGTCCATCAGACACATTAGACTGGCACTTACAGTTTAAAGTGGATGCAGAACCACTACAAACATCCATACCACCGCCGAGATTCGAACCCGTAACATGTGGCAACGAGCTCTAGTCACTCGGCTATCAGGCCCCCACCTACCTATTTAACGATTAGTAATTAATTAAACTCAACATTATTTTTTTATAAACTATTCCATATTGTAAATTATTCAATTGTTAAATCTAATAATATTAATCTATTATTTAAAACTCAAATAATACAATTCAAATGAGTAAATTATCTTTTTCCTCAGTATTATCACGAATCTATTTCACAATCTACTGTTTGCGTCATTCTTTCTTCGTGCTGTTATCTTTAAAATGCAGGAGGAAGTTAATAATGAAATTCTCAATCTATAACTGTGTGTAAACATTCTTCGAAATCTGCGTTTCCTAATATCCAAAAAAAGAAGAAGAAGAAGAAGAAGAAATAACAAATAATCAGCAGTTTCATGCGCTGCATAAGGAGGAAAAAAAAGGTTAATAAATTCCTATTCCATTATTTCTATTAACACTAAAAGGTATCTTCATCGTTTGCTCTTTCTGATGTCACTCAAGCAATATTCGAATTCCTTCCTTCTAAAACCACGGATTAATATCCATTAACACAAGCGCCGTTAGCCGCTTTGCCGACACTAAAGAGTTTTGAGAGCTGTAAATTTAAACTCAAATGAGTGGAAAATTCATTATTATTACGGCCTTCGGCGTGGGTGGTTTCAAAAGCAAAGAAATAACTCTTGCACTCTGGGAGACAACAACAGCAACAACAACAACAAAGTTTCCGCGCAAGTAATTGTTCTCCAAGATTCTCCGTGTGAACCAGAAGATAACCGATAACCAGACCGATAAAGAGAACTCTTACCATCCGCTGAGCACAGAGTGAGCATCCCCACTCCCACCGCCAACTAGGAAGATTCCCCCAAAACAAACAAGTGTCTGGGAACTTTGATTTTTACGGCCGCTGTTGGAGACAATTTACAGTGGCGATAAAACTTCCACCCATTACTTGAAAAGTTTTCCGCGTCTCCGGGTTGTGGGAGATGGGAGGTTTATTCACGGAAAAAAGTGTCGCGGGATTTTAAGATGGGTGGATCTTTGGGTTTTATACGGATGAGTGGTATGGGAAGAACTGGAAGAGAAAGAAAAAGTTATGTCTTTCTTAATGTGATTTTAAATGGACCGCAACATCGCAACGGGGGTCTCTTTTGTATGATGTACAGTTCCAAGAAAATGAACTCTTAAGAATGGCTTTTTTTTAAAGTTTTAAAGGGATTTGTTATACACAATATATGAAATTTTATTTAATTTCAGTAACATTCTGAGTAAACTGCGTTAACAGTTATGTTTTTAAATAATTTTCTGTATTTAATTACATACTTAATTTTATTTGCATTTTAAAATGTCTATTATGGATCTTGAATTCCAAGTAAAATATTTTAAAGAGGCAGTATAAATGGATTCGGAATATAAAATTATCATTTTTTGTTGTTGTTCATATTTTAAGACATTTTTCAAATAATTTTCCCGGGAACACTGATAATCCATAGAAACTCTATAAAAGGGAAAAAAAAGAAATTCTGGTAAATGAATAGCTCTGTGTGATTTCGAATAGGGTAAAGAAGGGATTATACTATCCTGAAAAATAATGTCTCTGGCACTCGGTGCCACAGATTTCGGATTCAAGTCCAGGCTGTGCCATATATGTTTGTAATGGTTCATAATCCACTTTAAAATCTGTGTTCCGGTCTAATATGATTATAGAGCATTGGGCTGACAACCCTATCCTGTAAAACGAAAAAAAAATCGCTCTCGAAATTTGCCAGTAATCAGACGGCTTTAGTCCACCATGAGGCAGTTGCGCCAATGAAGAAGAAGAAGAATGTGCTAGAATCAAGTTAAAAATTGTTAGTTCGATCAAAATAACCAGACATTATTGTTCTTCCAGACATCGGTGCATGGTAATACCTTATCATTTATTCTCATTTATCCTAAAGCATTTGTCATTAGCATTTATCCTCATTTATGCTTAAACATTTATCCTAAAACATTGCATTTTTATACTATGCTGCAACAAATTCAAAATACAAAAAACGACTTATGCATCAGATGTTAAAATTCAGTTTTCTTAAATTATGCTTCTCATCTAAAAATATTAATTCAAGACTTTCAAATCATTATTCGGAAACTATTATTGTTACTTTTTATCATTTTTATTTGTTGATTATTTTCAAGATTTCTCATTAGTATAACTATATGGAGATAAATGTTTATTATTTGTTTATCATTTGCTTATTAAAGTAAAATCAGAACTGTTTATCAAAAACAACAAAGTTTACCGTTACAATTGTAGGATTCATAAAGTGTTCCTCTAAAATTTTGGGATTAGTAAATTAAGTTGAAGTAAATTTGGAAACATAGCTTTAATACATACTAGTTCGGAAATTAGTTTAATACATTCACTTGTCCTTAGCTGAATTTTCGTTTATTTTTATCGATTTAATATTAACTAATTCAGAAGCTAACAGCAGAAAACTAAATTTTTTCCAGGATCACAGCTTTCAGTGCATTATGAAGAAAATAACACGAGTTCCATTAACGGATTAAAAAAGTTTAATTGCATTTTATCCATATTAAATAAAAAACAGAACATGAATATGGCTTTTTTGTGTATTTTTGAATGGCCAGTGGAATTCACAATAGCTTTTCTTCGATAATGATTTCAACATTTGTGTTGTGAAAGGATCGTAGGTATGTAGCATAAAATTATTTAAATGTTTTTAATTTCTTCGAAGGCTCTGATATATATGTATAAAGATCCACCATGCATTCCCATAAGAACTATGTAGAGGACGGGGAAAAGTTCAAGGTTGGTAGATCTTTCTTTAAGCACGTGAACTTTAAGTCAGACTTTGAACTTGGAGAGTTTTTTTTTCATCAGTTAGACTTTGGAACCGAGAAGGGGAGAAGGAGAAAGAGGAAAGGGAGTTGACAAAGAATCGAGTGAAGATTTGTACGCAGTACGAAGAGTACAAAGATCCTTCAACGAACTTGTTTTAATATGATTTTTGGAATATTGACCTTGTGTTTTGTTTTGTGTTTTAATTGTGCAGTGCTGTTTTTTAATATCACAGCTAAGCGTTTCGAATGATCATTTAAAGAAACAATTCAGTTTCTGCTATAACAACAGCAAAGCTGAGCACTGAAGCACGTTAAGCAGTTGATAAAAACACTGAATCAAGGCCATACCCATATCAGGCTCTAAGCTGTACTTTTGTACACAATTGTTTTTATATTAAATTAAAATTATTTCGGTTGTGAAAATTTAAATGTGTTGTTTATTTTAAATACCACAACAATCGTAAACAAAGTGATAGTCGTATGTCAGCATCAATAACATTGTATTAAACGTGATAACATTGTGTACGTAACTATATTAATAAGCGAAATTCAAAACTGCTCCAATATCTCATGGTATAAATTGCAAGAGATGGACTTTTTGTATTGGTAAAGAAAATTAAGTCATATTTGCAAGATTGCATGTCCATAACTTTAGCATTTTTTATGTTTTCATTTACAGATTTTTTTTCCCTAGAAAATTACTATCGATATAATAGGAATAATATAACAAATTACCTTATTATTCCTTTATTTTAAAAAATGCATATCGTCAAAAACAAAATACAATTTCCGATATCTAATTTCCCATTATAACATTTTTTTTTACAATTAATTATTTTGTTTTATAAAGTTACCTAAAAAAAGCTATTATAATTAAACCAACAATTAAATCAATAACCAGTTTTACATTTTTATAAGGCTAATTAAGATGTGTGTTCAATTCATAAGGATAACTTATACTAGCATTAATTAATTTTGTTATTTGATACGTTTTGGTATTTATCGGAATATATAATTTAATGCATATTTATTCAGCAGTTATTAATTAAATGGTTAATGTCAGTAGCTTTATTCATAAGATAAACGATATTCTACAGATTGGAATTTTAATATAGTATATATTAAATACTTCCATTTAGTAACAACATCTAATGAGAGAAATTAACAAATATAAATTTGTCTGTTGATTGTATAGTTTTATAATTACTATTCGTCTTTGCTTACAGAAACAAACGCTTCATTGAATTCAGCCATTTAAAATAAACTAAAAATTCTTTAACACGCAGAATTTAATGAAAATAAAAGATTGATTAAAATATATTTACTAGTATCTATTAAGAATATTATCCCTTTAATGTCTAATGTTCTGATGATCATCTAATTAAAAATTATCATATTTCATTAATTATTTTAATGAATGAAAAGAAATTACTTCCTTCAGAAATTGGTTCATCTTTAACAGAAAAAGCATAATATATGGTCATTTGAAAATCTTAATTAAAATAAATGTCCACATAAAATATAGAAATAATATGACATCTAAAGAAGATATATATATATGTATTCTAAAAAATATATTAGTAGAACTAACAATTATAATTAAACCAACAATTAAATCAATAACCAGTTTTACATTTTTATAAGGCTAATTAAGATGTATGTTCAATTCATAAGGATAACTAATACTAGCATTAATTAATTTTGTAATTTGATACGTTTTGGTATTTATCGGAATATATAATTTAATGCATATTTATTCAGCAGTTATTAACTCTCAAAAGATGAAATTAAACAAATGTTCACAGTTTATAATTTCTATAAAACTGTAATTATTCCTAATTAACTGGTGGTAAAGTATTCAAAATATTTTGTACACAAATCTTCTATTGAGTTTGATTTAATTACAGACATGTAGAATAATTGTGCAACATTTGCATGTATGATTTTTATTTTACTTCTAATATACTTATTTTATTTTATCAAAGTAAGTAATATTTGTAATTGATATTTATAATTATAAAAGAAGCATATAATATTCAGTCTCTATGAATTTTATATCGCAATAACTAATGTTGGTTAGAATAATTGACCATGAATATTTTTTTTTAAATATTATGAGAAATCCACATTTTCTTATTATTTTATTTAAAAAAATTGAAATTTACCCTTTTTCCTTTTAATTATTGAACAAATAATTGATTTTAATATTGTACACTTTTTTCCCACGATAAGAGTTGTAGCATTTCGTTCCCAGGAGAGAGGAATGTATATTCTTTAACAAGTACATAATAACAACCTATCACTCAATATAACAACCTATAATAACAACCTATCAAATTTGACAGCAGACAAGGCAGTGTTGTGAATAGTTATATTACATGCAATTAGTGTTTTGTACTAATGAGATCAACCTGTCACTCATATATGGCATTGAAATATGACAATAATCAGTCATGGATAATGAGACATCATGAAATTAGCGATTGTCTATTCGATTTTCACAGGTCGACATAATTACAGACGGAGGACTACGTCATGAGTTGTTGCATCGGGATTGGTGATAGACCATGGGCTGAAGAAGTGTCGACTCCATTGTAAAGTGAGGGAGCTGAACTCCTATCCTTGACATATTTTCTTAAAGAGACGTTTTGGAGAAGAAGAAAGGGTGTTCTGCGACGAGTCGACAAGAAGTGTGTTCTCCTCTGGAGTGACTGAACAGGCATTGGAGTGAGCTGTACTTGTGTATCAATATTTATATCTTGAAACCGTTATAGGTCTAATATAGAGCAAGTCGTTACAATATGTATAAATGTAAATTCCAGGTATTGCTAAGTATTATTATTAGTTATTATAAAAAATAACCGTAAAAATACTTTGATCAAAAGTTACAATAATTTCTATATTTTTAATAATATTTGAAATAATAGCTGATGTCAAGTGATTATATTAAATTAATTTTGTCAATTTTTGACGTCAAAATAATTAAAATAAATCACTGTTGTCACTTCATTTTAATCACCCATCTCCGAATTATTTAATGTGTTAAATCTGACAATTTAGTTATGTTCATGCTTTATAAAATTACTTTTCGTAATCATCTTCTCTTATATGTTAAGTAAAGGATTCTTCTGTATATTCTAAAAATTAAAAACTACATATTTACATGTCACATGTCCACTTTTTTAATTTGGTGCGTAGCCAAAATTTACAGAAAAATACTCATTAATTAGTTTTTCATTAAATAAAATCATTAATTAAGTTATTATAAAAAACAAAGTAAACCTTTTTATTGTTTTGATAGCATTATTTTTAAATATACCTTATAAACAAATTTTTATATTCCTCAAAGATTATGAAACGGAAAAGAAAAAGGTTATGGATAATCTTGGATAAGAACGGTCGCTTTATTTAATCAATTTATTTATTCAAAATCGATAATTTTTAAGCAGATATTTATTTCTAATATAATTTATCAAAACTAAAATTTTTTTTATTTCAAAATTGTAATGCAGTTAATAGCAAGGTGTTATTTTCTTTAGTTGATAATAAAGTGACTGTGCCCAATACGCTAACACAAAACCAAGAATACAATAATCCTTTTCTGAGTACTTTTGTATTGAGACTTATATCTATTAAGATTATTAAGGACCCCTAACTATTCCTGAGGCCCACAGAATGATTTCGCTAAAAGGTAGCACTCCCTCGATTACCATGCTCTACTGAATAGTACATCAACCGTTGTTTCATTATCAGTGAGTGTCAATACAGCTGCGAGCAGAATGCTATATATGTCTAAGAATCCTACATTGCTGATGAAATGGTACCATAATAGTTATACAACAATATCTTACAGTTTGATGGATACAATTTCTATATAGAATAGCTGCAGTTATTTTATTAAATTATAGTTTTCGGACAGAATGATTATTTATAATTTACACTGGTAATAAGAGACCCAAAATTAATCGTTAAACATAAAGTCGTATTCATTCGAATTCATGCTCATTATTCATAATCATCAACATTTAGCACCATCAACATATTTAGCAATCTTCAACATCACTGATTATGTCGTTCTGTATAGTTGTCAATGACACATTTAAAAGCAGATCTTGTGAAATTGTTGAACGTAAATAGTTTTACATATAATTTTCAAAGTAAAAATTATCTCTCTGCGTATAGTATAAACTAATAAATTTATATTAATTTTGAATTAGAGTATGAAGAACTACAGAACAACTTCTGCTTAAAAATTTATTTTCTAGTCAATAATAAACGAAGAGAATTATCTATAATAAAGAAAATAGTAGTAATGCTCTACAGTCTTGAGACTTACTTCAGATAAATTATAAAACCTTAAACAAAAGATCTACAAATAGATAAACAGCACCAGAAGAAATACATTTAACTAGGTTCGTAAGGGAATGACAACGTTCTGATGAAATAACAATATATATGGATATTTCAAGGATTTAACCATATTCGAGGAATATTCTTAATTCATTTTATTTATTCTTCCTTCATTACTTTTACTTTGATTTATCATATTCGTGAAATATTCTATAGTTTAGATTCCCCATATCTATGGAATACTCTATATTCTACATTCACCATATTTGGATAATACGCTAAATTAATTTTCTTTATTCTTCCTTCCTCGTTTTTACTTTGATTCATCATATTTATGGAATATTTTATATTCTACATTCACCATATTTGTAGAATACCCTATATTCTACATTCACCATATTCGTAGAATGCTCTATATTCTACATTCACCTCGTTTATCTTCTTACACCATATTCAGGGAATATTCTATCTTGTTCATTCAACACATCTTCATTAATTATATTCGTAGAATGTTCGATATTCTATATTCAACTTATTTGCCATCCTTCACCATGTTCGTGGAATATTCTACTTTTTCTTCCATTACAATATACGTGGAATATTACATATTCGTCATTCACCATATTCGTGGAATATTCTATATTCTTCATCTACCTTATTCATGGAATACTTTGTGTTCTTCATTTACCATATTCGTAGAATATTCCTCTGTATGGATGTTTTAAGATTGGATCTGTATGAATGTTCTGATTGACGATGTAGTAAAACAATCTAGCTCATCTATGATTGACTATTCAAATCTAAGAGAAAAATTGTTTCAAGATATAAATGATTAAATTCAGAGCAATTTTTTCTGTGCCAAAATAAAAGAACTCATTTTCTATTATGTTTTTTTTTACTTTTATAAAAGGATATTTTATGCTAGTTTTTATTTTAATTTTAAATTTATTCATCTACATCTGAAGAAACCTCAATTAAAAAAATAGCTATTTGAAGAATCATATGAAAGAGCTGAGTAGCTGCTTTCTCATAAAAATTAAAAAATTTCTGTTACAACAATTTTTTTTAATTATAAAAGTAAAATATATTATTTCTTCAAATGCAAACACTTCCCTAAAGCGTTTCTGTAAACCATTCCTTTTAATCATCGTTTGATTTCATTTCATTTCATTTTTCGACGACGTAGAACAAAAAAACTCTATTAAAAATATTAAATATTTATCTTTTTTTTTCTTACAGTCTTTTGAAACATATTTCAATGCCTTTATGAGAAGCTATTATTCAAATAAAAAGTTGAAATAATATTTTTTTCCCTTTCGATATTTCGAACAAAGAACATCATTTAAATTTTAATATGATTTTTAATGACAAAATGTTCTTTCATTTTTCTGATTAATGTTTCTTCCTTCTAAAAATGAAGAAAAATAATCGATATTTTCATCGTCATCAGCTTATTCTCGTTTTAAAAGTGGCTTTCTTGTTATTCTAGAAACAAAACATTTTAAAATATTTTTTTTTTTAGCTCATTATTAAGATGCTTTCGTTGTCTTTATTTTCTTTTTTTCGTTTTTCTGAAATGTAATGTTTAATAAATGTGGAAATAAAGTAGAGAAAAATATCACTTAATGTATTTTCTGTTAATGTTTTTTTTTATGCATTAAAATATTTGCAATGATTGGGATTTAAACAAGACGTAGCTACAAAATTATGATAGAATTAATATGTTATCATCTTTATTATTTTTTATTTATAACATTATTTTTTATTATGACTATTTATACATTTTTTGGAAATATTCTAATACAATTGTTTTAAATGGAGGATTATTCATTGTTTGTTTTTTTTATCTTCGGATTTTTTTATTTCAATTTTAAGACGCATTACAAAGTGTTTAACAGGAAAAAAAATTGGAATTATGAATGTTTTACAATAAATATTTTTTATTATTGAATTTTTTAATCTCTTAAAAGGCAGCATTAAAAATGTCAAATAGTTAATTGAATCTGTAAAGAAAGAAAACAACAAATTTGCTGTGATAGATATAAGTTTATCGTCAAGTGTAAAAAAAAACTGATTATTTTGAAGGTATCAGCAAAATTTTGTCATTATTTATTGAAAAATAATTTAGAATATAAAACAACTAAGAAAACCACACAATTGAGACATTTAAGACATTGAATATTTTGTGAGGTATTTTAAATTCAAATTCATTTGCTTGAAACTCTTTTTCGTAATCGTTTAAAGACTTAAGACCAAAAGCGAAATATCAATCAGTTACAGTTACGTTATTTAAAGTTAAGTTAAACAAATTCGTTAACGCTTTCCGCAATCGGTATTTAGCCGGTACTATATAAAAATATTTTTAACAGAAATAACGAGATAATAATTAGGCAATAGTCGTGCCTCGATAAAACCTCATCAGCTATGACAGTGCTTCTAAAATTTTTGAGAGTATACCTATTGTCTTTTAAATTCATATCGTTGGTTTTGGAGAATAGAGTAAAATATAATTACAGAGGGCCATGATTCATTATCAACATACAACATATATTTGATTTATTAGATGAAGTAGAAGAACTAAATTGATCTTAGCCTGAATTATATGGAAAAAACTTTAACAAAAATAATGAAGTAATAATTAGGCAATAGTCATGTCTCGACGAAACCTCATCGGCTATGACACTGCCTCTTCAGTTCTTTAGTTTATACCAATAATCTTCTAAAATCACACATTCTGGAGAATAAAATATATTTACGAAGGGTCATGGTTCATTTCAAACGTACATTAAGTGATTTATTAGAAGTCGAAGAACTAAATTTGTTTTAGCTGGAATTATATGGAAAAGCTTTTAATAAAAATAACATAATAATTAGACAATAGTTATGCCTCCATAAAACATATTCGGCTATGACAGTGCTTCTTCAACTTTTGAGATTATACCAATAGACTTTTAAAATCACATAACTCGTTCTGGAGAATAAAATATATTTACAAATGGTCATGGTTATTTCCCAACGTACATTAAATGATTTATTAGAAGAAATAGGAGAACTAAATTGGTCTTAGCTGGAATTATATGGAAAAGCTTTTAACAGAAATAATAATTCAATACGATAGTCATACGTCGATAGAACCTCATCAGCTATGACAAATGTCTCTTCAATTTTTGAGATTATACCAACAGTTCTTTAAAATCATAGAACTCATCCTGGATAATAAAATCTATTTACGAAAAGTGGTGATTGATTCCAACGTACATTGAATGATTTATTAAAAGAAGTAAAGAACTAAATTAAACTTACTCTAAATAACCTTTAAAAAATAATGAGGCAATAGCCATGCCTCGATAAAACCTTATCAACTATGACCCTGTCT
This sequence comes from Caerostris darwini, assembly GCA_021605075.1. Classification (NCBI taxonomy): domain Eukaryota; kingdom Metazoa; phylum Arthropoda; class Arachnida; order Araneae; family Araneidae; genus Caerostris; species Caerostris darwini. The sequence goes on along the minus strand of BPLQ01010951.1, from coordinate 245,620 downwards.
CTTCGATTTTTGAGATTATACGAATTGCTTTTTTTAAAACCATAGAACTCGTTCTGGAGAATAAAATATATTTACAAATGGACATGATTCATTTTCAAAGTACATTAAATGACTTTTTAGAAGTAGAGGAGCCTAAGTAGAAGAAGAAGATAATTTAGAAGACTATTTCTTCTTCTGCGAAAGAGCTTTTCCGCTATACAATTACATGTCCTCTAACAAATTCTCCTGAACACAGTTTTTTCCATTTAGTGTAACAAAAATATAATTAACAATTCATGGACCAGATGGAAAATCATCAAATTAATACAATTTATAGAAGAAAGTGAGCATTATATTCCTGCCGTCTAGTCTTTCACTTCAAACAAATAGATCCAATTTATGTACAAAACGATATCATAATATTTGTATTGCATATTACAGTATATTATTCTACCATGTTTATAAATATCATTTATTTTTCTGTATGCCTTTCGTTTCATACAGAGATGAGGCGGGGAATAAAGTAAAAAAAAAAAAAATTCGAACCCCATGTGAAATTCAATCAAACTAAATAATAATATTGACTCAAACTTATTTGAAATTAAAAGATTATGCTGTTTCATTATGCTTATTAAGATTATCGCTGTTTTTAATATTTTAAATATTGTATTATATAAATTTATTTAAATACATTTTCTGTACGATTGATAAATGCTAACTTGTTGAATGTGAATTAAATTAATTATAAAATGAAACGTTAATTAAAATAGCATGTTATCAATATTTCACTGTTAATACTAAAATTAACTACTACGAAAATACATAATGTATTCTATGTTTGCTTAATTTCATATATCAAATACATAATTATAAATTATTTCATAAATTATTGTAAAAAAAACCTTACAATTACAAGAAATCATTTCCTTTTGCGCAAAGTCATCATTATAAAACACCAATTCGTTTTTTTCCATAATGCTAACATGCTATCGATGCTCCACTAAGCTAGAAATGTTTGAAATGCAGATTTTGAATATATTAAACATTATTATTGAACTCAAATCTTTCCATTTGTTTCCTTACTCAAATAAATTCAAAGAAAAAAAAATCATCCTCGACTAGTTTTTCCCGCCACTGCATAGCATTCCGTACAGCCTGGGGCAAACAAATACAAATGTTTCGTAGGAAACAGTAAGCCTTTTTTTACACAATTCCTCCAAGCCTACACGAACACATCCCCCTGTTTGATTCGATTTAGAAGTAACTTTTCAGATGCTAACAGTATCCGAACGCGTGCAAATATCGGATACATTTTCCCACTTAAAAAAAAGGCAGATACCAGGTGGGGCAGGAACCGAATAAAAGTCCCCTTTTTTTCCCCTAATTTAATTTCCCAGCTGGGAGAACCAGAAACGAATTATAAAAATGTCCAAAAGATGATCCCTTCTTCTGACTACTGCAAGTTCAATTGAATTATTCAATTTCTGTTTCCCTTTTTTCCCCGTACGTGGGGTCTGTGACTGCACCCCACTCCCTTCTTTTAAAAATTTAAATCCACTTTTCGCAGTGTAAATCTGGAATAAGGGAAAGACATTCACTGCCACAGGGGATACCGGGGGATTTTTTTTCAACCATTCTTTTGGATAGATGAGCCCAGATTAAAACGAAGCAGGCACATCGATTTCGCATTACACGAATCTGAATGTGTCGCGGTTATTTTTTTCCCCGTACAAAATTCGAATCCCAGATCGTTTTTCCCACCAGTTTCATTGACATAGATCGCCCAAAATCATCATGAAATACCCGTTAGACCGCGAGATGCAGTCGACGTTTAAGAAAGTGCATTTACATTTTCCACTTAATTTTATAAAAGTCGAAACTTGCTCTGCCGCTGACGTCTTCTGTTCGTCTGGCATTATATGGTTTTCAAATGCATTTGGTTTCCAGATATGGGAAGTTTTCTTTATGCAATTTGAATTGATTCCGAATGACTTACGAGAAGGAAGAATATATTTCAGAAGAATCATTGAAAACCGAGGAATACATTTAGAATAAACAATATTAAAAATTGTGAAAAATCGAACGTTTTATAAATTACATACCGATACTCTAACCTTGCCTTCAAATACTAACTTTTCTTTAGTAACAAGATAATTACTTATTACTAAAGAAAAGTTAGTATTTGAAGGATATTAACTATTGATACTATTGGCTACAAATACTTTAACTATTGATAACTACAAATAAAATTTAAGTCAAAAATTCTAGGATGATGACTTAGACTTTATTATCTAATTACATGGACATATCACTTTGCAATATGCAAAAGTTGCCAAAAAAAGAAAGTGGGCATTCTTCTATTGGAGATTTGGTTTGGGGCTCAACGTTCATTTTATTCATACTAAGGCTAAGTAGACAGGGATCTACTGTTTAAAGTGGAATCAGAATTACTACCATTCTTCATGCATTTGATATGGCACCGCCGGGATTCGAACCAGAAACCTGTGGTAACACGCGCTTGCCACTCGACCATTCTTTTATTATAGATTGTAAGGATCATCATTATAAAAAACCAATTCGTTTTTTCACAATGCTAACTTGCTCCACTAAGCTAGAAATGTTTGAAATGCAGATCTTGAATAGATTCTACACGATTATTGAATTCAAATAATTCCATTCGTTTCCTTACTCAAATAAATTCAAAAAAAAAAAAAAAATTCTTCCTCGACTAGTTTTTCCCGCCACTGCATGGCATTCCGTTTCAGCCTGAGGCAAACAAATACAAATGTTTCGTAGGAAACAGTAAGCCTTTTTTACGCAATCCCTCCCAACCTTTACCATAAACGGACACATCCCTGTTTGATTCGATTTAGAAGTAACTTTCGGATGCTAACAGTATCTGAACGCGTGCAAATATCGGATACATTTTCCACTTAAAAAAAAGCAGATACCAGGTGGGGCAGGAGCCGAATAAAAGTCCCTTTTTTTCCCTAATTTAATTTCACAGCAGGGAGAACCAGAAACGAATTCTAAAAATGCCGAAAAGATGATCCCTTCTTCTGACTACTGAAAGTTCAATTGAATTATTCAATTTCTGTTTCCCTTTTTTTCCCTGGACTGCACCCCTCCCCCTTCTTTTAAAAATTGAAATCCACTTTCTGCAGTGTAAATCTGGAATAAGGGAAAGAAATTCACTGCCACAGGGGATACTGGTTTTTTTTTTTTCAACCATTCTTTTGGATAGATGAGTCCAGATTAAAACGAAGCAGGCACATCGATTTCGCATTACACGAATCTGAATGTGTCTAGGTTACTTTTTTTTCCCCCGTACAAAATTCGAATCCGAGATCGTTTTACCCGCCAGTTTCATTGAGATAGATCGCCCGAAATCATCATGAAATACCCGTTAGACCGCAAGATGCAGTCGACGTTTAAGAAAGTGTATTTTCATTTTCCACGTAATTTTATAAAAGTCGAAACTTGCTCTGTCGCTGACGTCTTCTGTTCCGTCTGGCATTATATGGTTTTTCAAATGCATTTGGTTTCCAGATTTGGGAAGTTTTCTTTATGGAATTTTGAATTGATTCCGAATGACTAACGAGACGGATGAATATATTTCAGAAGAATCATTGAAATCTAAGGAATACATTTTGAAAGAGCAATATTAAAAATTGCGAAAAATCAAACATTTTATAGATTGCATGGCGATACTCTAGCCTTGCCTTCAAATACTAACTTTTCTTTAGTAATAAGTAATTATAACTACCTATAATTGCGAATTCAACTTAAGTTAAAAGATTTTTGATTGATGAATTAGAATTATTTGATCTAATTACATGAACGTACCACTTTGGAATGCACAAAATTTGCCAAAAAAGAAAATGGACATTCTTCTATTGGAGATTTGGTTTGTCGCTCAGCATTCATTTTTTGCGCACAAGGGCTAAGCAGACCGGAACCTACAGTTTAAAGTGGATTCCGAACCACTCACAAACATCCATGTCTCCGACAGGATTCGAAGCTGAAGCCTGTGATACCAAAGGGCAGAGCTCAGGCCACTTCGCCACCAAGCCACTCCTTGGATATAGAGGAGAGGTGTCGAATAAAGTAAAATATAAAAATTTAAAGCTATATGTAAAATTGAATCGAGCGAAATGATAATATTGAAAAACTTATTAGGAACAAGAAGATTATAACTTTTTCATTTTTTGCTTTTTTTAATATATTAATTATTATTTTTAATTTATTTATTTAAATACCTTTTTTTTGTAATATTGATAAATGCAGACTTGTTGAATATGAATTAAATTACTTATAAAAAGAAACAGTAATTAAACAGTATATTATTAATGCGTCACTGGTAGTAATAAAAATAACTACTACGAAAATACATAACGCATTCTATGATTGCTTAATATCATATATCAAATTCTTCATAAATTATCGTAAAAATCTTACAATGAGTATAAGAAATCATTTCCTTTTCTCATCAAAGTCATCATTATAAAAAAAACAATTCGTTTTTTTCATAATGCTAACATGAAGACGATGTTCCACTAAGTTAGAAATGTTTGAAATGCTGATTTCCAATAGATTCCACACGATTATTGAATTCAAATCTACCTATTCGTTTCCTTACTCAAATAAATTATTTAAAAAAAAAAAAAATTCTGCCTCGACAAGTTTTTCCCGCCACTACATGGCATTCCGTTCCAGCCTGAGGCAAACAAATACAAATGTTTCGCAGGAAACAGTGAGCCTTTTTTACACAATCCCTCCAAGCCTTAACCCTACACGGACACATCCCCCTGTTTGATTCGATTTAGAAGTAACTTTTCAGATGCTAACAGTATCCGAACGCGTGCAAATATCGGATACATTTTTCCACTTAAATAAAAGTAGATATCAGGTGGGGCAGGAACCGAATAAAAGTCCCCTTTTTTTCCCTCTAATTTAATTTCCCAGCAGGGAGAACCAGAAACGAATTCTAAAAATGTCCAAAAGATGATCCCTTCTTCTGACTACTGCAAGTTCAATTGAATTATTCAATTTCTGTTTCCCTTTTTTCCCCGTACGTGGGGTCTGTGACTGCACCCCACTCCCTTCTTTTAAAAATTTAAATCCACTTTTCGCAGTGTAAATCTGGAATAAGGGAAAGACATTCACTGCCACAGGGGATACTGGGGGATTTTTTTTCAACCATTCTTTTGGATAGATGAGCCCAGATTAAAACGAAGCAGGCACATCGATTTCGCATTACACGAATCTGAATGTGTCGCGGTTATTTTTTTCCCCGTACAAAATTCGAATCCCAGATCGTTTTTCCCGCCAGTTTCATTGAGACAGATTGCCCGAAATCATCATGAAATACCCGTTAGACCGCAACATGCAGTCGACGTTTAAAAAAGTGCATTTATATTTTCGACGTAATTTTATAAAATTCGAAACTTGCTGCTCTGTCGCTGACGTCTTCTGTTCCGTCTGGCATTATATGGTTTTCATATGCATTTGTTTTCCAGATTTGGGAAGTTTTCTTTATACATTTTGAATTGATTCCGAATGAGTTACGAGAAGGACAGGAATATATTTCAGAAGAATCATTGAAGACCAAGGAATACATTTAGAATGAGCAATATTAAAAATTGTGAAAAATCGAACATTTTTATAGATGCATTTTTATACTCGAGCCTTGTCTTCAAATACTAAGTTTTCTTTAGTAATAAGTAATTATAACTACTGATAACTACCAATTCGACTTAAGTAAAAACATTTTATATTGATAACTTAGACTTTATTCTATAATTACATGGACATATCACTTTGGAATGCACAAAACATTACAACAAATAGACATTATTGGAAATTTGGTTTGTGGCTCAATGTTCATTTTTTCAATATGAAGGCTAAGTAGACAGGGATCTACTGTTTAAAGTGGAGTCAGAATTACTACTAACATTCTTTATGCATTTGATGCGGCACCGCCGTGATTCAAACCAGAAACCTGTGCTACTGAGCGCTAGCCACTCGACCATCGACCTTGACCATTATTTTATTATACAGCGTAAGGTTAATAATTATAAAAAAACCAATTCATTTTTACATAATGCTAACTTACTCCACTAAGCTACAAATGTTTGAAATGCAGATTTTGAATAGATTCCACACGATTAATGAATTCAAATCTTTCCATTCGTTCCTTACTCAAATAAATTCAAAAGAAGAAAAAAATTCTAACTCGACTAGATTTTCCCGCCACTGCATGGCATTCCATTTCAGCTCAGGCAAACGAATACAAATGTTTTTTAGAAAACAGTAAGTCTTTTTTACACCACAATCCCTCCAAGCCTTAACCCTACACGGACACATCCCCCTGTTTGATTGGATTTAGAAGTAACTTTCAGAAGCTGCTAACAGTAACTGAACGCGTGCAAATATCGGATACATTTTACCACTTAAAAAAAGGCAGATACCAGGTGGGGCAGGAACCGAATAAAAGTCCCCTTTTTTCCCTCTAATTTAATTTCCCAGCAGGAGAACCAGAAACGAATTCTAAAAATGTCCAAAAGATGATCCCTTCTTCTGACTACTGCAAGTTCAATTGAATTATACAATTTCCGTTTCCCTTTTTTTCCCCGCACGTGGGGTCTGTGACTACACCCCCCCCTCTTTTACAAATTGAAATCCACTTTTCTGCAGTGTAAATCTGGAATAAGGGAAAGAAATTCACTGCCACATGGGATACTGGGGATTTTTTTTCAACCATTATTTCGGATAGATGAGTCCAGATTAAAACGAAGCAGGCACATCGATTTCGCGTTACTCGAATCTGAATGTGTCGCGGTTATTTTTATTTTTTCCTCCACGCAAAATACGAATCCCAGATCGTTTTACCCGCCAGTTTCATTGAGATAGATCGCCCGAAATCATCATGAAATACCCGTTAGACCGCAAGATGCAGTCGACGTTTAAGAAAGTGCATTTACATTTTCCACGTAATTCTATAAAAGTCAAAACTTGCTCTGTAGCTGACGTCTTCTGTTCGTCTGGCATTATATGGTTTTCGAATGCATTTGGTTTCCAGATTTGGGAAGTTTTCTTTATCCATTTTGAATTGAATCCGAATGACTTACGAGAACGAAGAATATATTTCAGAAAAGTCATTGAAAACCAAAGAATACATTTAGAATGAGCAATATTAAAAATTGTAAAAAATCGAACATTTCATAAATTACACTCATGTCCATAAATTAAGAATAATAAAGTTCAGGCAAAGAAAGAGACAGAAGCAAAACAAATTTGACTTATTTGTAAAGTCTATTTATTAAACAAAAGGTAAAGTGCAAAAAAGATGCTATATGTTTGACATAATTAATAAAAATTACGATTTTTAATCCCTGGAGAAAATTTCAAAAAAGAACCTATTTACAAAAAACAGTATAACATGGTTAGTATGATGGTTAATATGGAGTATGTCTCCCGGAAAATGCAATACAGGCTTTACAACGCCTAGGCATGCTGAGTATCAAATTATCAATCTGATCTTGAACTTGAACGCCGCAGGCGTGCCACTGGCCTTCCCGAGTTAACGAGATTTCAGTGTTGGGTGCACATCTACGGAAAGGGAGGATTGAAGAACCACTCTGGGCAACGCAAGCAGCCCTTTGGCTGAGTACACTGTTGATATTCAGTGATAATCACTGGGTTCGTTCCGCTTTGGGAGTTGTCTGGTGCATATAAACACACCAGAACGGCTCTCAATCGTGAGGAGTTCTAAGAACTCTTGCTTTAGGCCTGTTTGAGTGATTCCTGGCGAATAGCACACATTTTATGGCCAACGGCAGCAATCACTCTACTAAAACTACTTATAGAAATCTATCATTAAATTATAGAAAATCAAAACAAAAATTAGACAACTAAGAGAAAGATTACTGATATTTACATATGTACAAAAAAATTGTTAACACAATTATTTAAAGGAAGTGGCTGCGTATGGTAATTAGTATTACACAAGCTATTAGGGGATATAGATACAATAATAGATCAATCTGATCTTGGGGAATATTACACCACTCATCAAGCAATGCCCTCCGAAGTTCCGGTTGACAGGTGGGAGGGGGTTGACGGGCTGCAATTCGTCGGCCAAGCATATCCCACACATGCTGTATTGGATTCAAGTCCGGTGAGTATGCTGGCCAATCCATACGGGTGATATCCTCCAATTGAAGGCATTCGTCTACAATGTTTGCACGGTCAGGACGGGCGTTGTCATCCATAAACAGAAATTCAGCATCCATGGCGCCCCGAAACAAAAATACATGTTGTTCCAGAATGACATCCCGATAGATGTGGCCTGTCATCGTTACACTCTGAATATGCAGGTCAGTTCTGGAACCAAGAATAATTCCTCCCCAAACGAGCCATCCTGCACCACCGTAACGGTGTCGTTCAATGGTGTTCTCTCGGTGGTAACGGGTACCTGGAGCTCTCCATATGAAAGTCCAGCGAGAATCAGACTGCAAACTAAACCTGGACTCGTCGGAAAACATCACACCAGACCACTGTTGCGGTGTCCACAATGCATGCTCTCTACTCCAGGTTAATCACAGGCGATAGTGAGTTGCGGTAAATGGAACACATCTGACAGGCCTACGAGCATATAGACCAATGTGCCCTAAGCGTCTGTACACGGTCTGCCTTGAAGCTGTCGTACCGGTAGCTGAAGGGAGCTGACGAGACAGGTCTGATGCTGTGCTCCGTCTGTTTCTTTTGGCAGTAACTGCTAAATACCGGTCCTCATTCGGCGTTGTAACTCGGGGGCGACCTGTGCTGTAACATCTACTCACATTACCATCATCCTGGAATCGTTGCCAAAGCCTGGAGATGACACTCTGGGCGATTCCAAGTTCCTCGGGTACTTCCAGCTGGGTACGTCCACATTCCAGTCGTCCGATAATTCTACCACATAAAAATCATCCAAATGCTTCCTTTGTGCCATAACTATGCGGTTATTGCCTGAAAGGCTTTTAAAGCGCTTGTGAACAATTTTACTTCTTTGCCACCATTCCTTATATACCCCTCTCTTACACTCTCGTCATTGTGACGTACTATCCGCGCCATCTGGTGGCTTCCTGTAATTTGCATATTCTTCTTCAAGATGTGTGTGATAATTCTACAGGTGAAATTTTTATTTTAGAGTTCAATTTCTGTGTGATTCTGAATTATCCTTAATTTATGGACATGAGTGTATTTCAGAAGAATCATTGAAATCCAAGGAATACATTTAGAACGATCAATATTAAAAATTGTGATAAAGCAAATATTTTATAGATTACATGCCGATATTGAGCCGTTAGTTAAAAGTTAGTATTTGACGGTAAGGGTCTTCAAATACTAACTTTTCTTTAATAATAAGTAATTATAACTACTGATAACCACAAATTCAACATTTTAGATTGATGATTTAGATTTTATTATATAATGGAAATATACATGGAAACATGGAATGGACGAAAAAAGGGAAAATACGTGGGAATAGTTAAATCCCTTTGAAATAGACAAAGTTTGCACAAAAAAATGGATATTCTTCTATGGGTGATTTGATTTGTCGCTCAATACTCATTATTTGCACATTAGGGTTAAGTAGACAGGCAGCTATGCTTCAAGGTAGATTCCGAATCATTACTAACATTCATGGCACAGCCGCAATTCGAATCCGAAACCTGTGCTATGAGTGCCAAAGCGCTAAGGATTCGACCATCAGGTCTCCTCTTCTTCTATTGTAGAAAGTATGGATATAATTATAAAGAATGTACGCAAAATTATGAAAGGTTCTTACAATTTTAAATTTTATCATTGTATTAAAATTATATTTATATGATTTATATAAATATATATCATCTACAATAGTCGTTTTGGAAAACGAATAGCCTTGGTACAGATTGAGGAAGTGTCACATACACACATATAATAGCTACAATACCTAGTTACAATTTTCCATATTTTGACTAAGAAAAAATAATTATTCTGGAAAGTTCTTCCAGATTGCCATATACTCTCTGCCAGGTGCAATGTAAAAGACCTTCCATCTTGTTCTAAAAATAAAGTTCAATATTTTAAGAATCTCCTGTATATGGCTATGTTATGTTAATTGAATGATTTCAGTTTAACAAACTGATTGAACTTTATTCTTCCTTCTTGTAAGTCCTTCTGAAATAAATCCAAAATGCATACAGAAAACCTTTCAAATCTGTAAATCAATTGCCTTTGCAAGTTTTGACGTTATAGAATTATGTGAAAAATATAAATTCTCTTTCTTAAAAGTTGACTTCTAACTGATATTTTATGATGATTTCGGGCAATAAAACAAAAATGGTTTCATTTTTAGTTTATATAAAAAAATTGATTTAATTTAGAAAAATGAAGTATTTAAAATTGAAATAATTATATCTTAAGTTTTTTTTTTTTTTTAATTTTAAAAGAGTAACTACATAAACCAAGAAACACTAACAGAAATATTAAAACATATAGTTTTTTCAAAGTATTTTTTTGACAGCCAATTTACGCAGATTTTATACAGTTAAGTTTAAATTATCCTATTTCTTTTAAATGAATGTTTTATCCTTTTATCAGCATACATTTCATTGCGTAACGTTTCTGCAGAACAGCCATTTTTAAACAGTTATCCAAAAGATACTTTTCAAGTTATGCAACTTAAAGTTTTTCTGCGCCTTCCCATTTTCGACTTCGAACAAGAATAGAATCTATTTGATAAGGAAATAAGATATAAACATCAAAGATGGAAAGGAAAATAATAAAGAAAGATGCAGTCAAAGAGTGAAGTTTAAAAATAGAAATGGAAAAAGTACCTTTCATTTCAAATATTAAATTAAGAAACTGAAAAATTTAGAAATTCGAATTTTATAGTTATTCATACAGTTAAAAGTACCATAGAGATTTAAATTTTAACGATACTGAATAACGTTATATTTCGAACTACTAACATTAATTCAAAAAAGCAAATTCTTTCGTTTTATTTAATACTTGAACGATCTTATAATAAAACGAATTTCAGTTGATTACTCTTTCCGAATTGATATCAAAGGGATTTTCTTAGTATCTGTTGATATCATTTCGGCAGGAGTATAAAACTCTTTGATGTTATTTTGAAATTATCCTCTTTTGATATCATTTAAATAAATTCGTTCGCCAGCTTTTGTGTTCTTGATCTAACTTCCTTAAAGGAAAGAAAAGGGCTATTTTTCGTGTTATCGTTTGTTTTCAGTCGATTATCCACGAATACTGAGGCAGTATCACTTAAATATTTTAAGCATTTCATAAAATTAATTTTAAAGAAAGTAGTTCATCAAAGCAAAGCATAAGACCACCAATCATAGCATACTATCAAATCATACTCTTCATTCTCTTTTACATCATACAATCGCCAAATCATAGGTATTCGCCATTCGTTCATCCAGGAATTATAGAAAGAGTATCAATTATATATTTTATGTATTTAACTAAAACACTCCCGTGGCATATTAAATCATAAAATAAAAGTCTAATAATATAATAAAACCATAATATAAAACATCATTATATAATGAAATAATCATATATATTTTCCTTGTAATAATAAAATCATAATATAAAAGCCTGCTAACAAATCATAGTCACAATTCGACATTTGTTCATCCAGGATTATATATAGAGTATAATTTATATGCTTTAAATATTTCCTAGTATTAACTAAAAAACTCCAGTGTCCAGTGATATATCAAATCATAATATAAAATCCTAATAACATAATAAAATCATTTATGTTATGATTTTATTTAATAATTACTACCAAATCATGTCATCATTCGCTTTTATTTCATGCTTTCGCCAAATAATTAAAATTCGACATTCGTTCATCCAGAATTATAGAAAGAGTATTATTTATTTAAGTTTTCCCAGAAACATCTAAAAAAACCAGGGGAATATCAAATCATAATATAAAAGTTCCAATCACAGCGTACTACAAAATCATAGTCCCCATTTGCTTTTACTTATTCATCCAGGAATATAGAAAGAGTATCACTTTTATCTTTTAAGTATTTTCTAGAATTAATTAAAAAAAACACAAGCGTCATACCGAATTAACTAGGCCAAATTATATTAGACCCTGTAGGACAGAAAAATGTTATTACCTTTAAAAGATTACCACACACTTGTGTATCATAAGAAACCCAAAACAAATGAACGGTGTGCTGAAAGGTTCTTGTATAGGGTGTCACATTGTCCATCGAGGTGTTTTTTTTTTGCAATTAAAACTATGCATATCATCAACATGTTAAGTAATGTGTTAAGTTAATTCAGTAATTTACATTTACACACATGTTAAGTAATTTTCATTTACACTGCAAGACCACAGGTACAGCTTCTTTAAAAAAAAGTTGTTAAAACTCATTTTTCTTATATCTTGTTATTAAACAAATTTAGTTGTTGCAATTCTTTTTGGTTCCAACTGACACAAAATAAAAGAAAGCAGCTGAATTTTTCTATTTCTAATGATGCATAACCGAGCAACCCAAGATGGCACAAAAAGTACTATTTATAATTTCTTGGAATTTTTAACACGTGGTCTAAATATTTCGTGAGTGTTGA
>BPLQ01010951.1:199721-226625 GCA_021605075.1 Caerostris darwini | reverse complement strand
TTTTTCTTAATTGTTGTAAATTCTCAGACAAAGATAATTTTTTTCTTAATTGTTGTAAATTCCCAGACGTTGTTAGAAATACTAGTTTAATTTATAAACTAAAGACATCATTATATTTTTATGTTAATCCATTTGTCTCATCCTAAAATTTGAATTTTAACTCGTAATCATACTCACGGGGTATTTACAGAACGTGGGAAATTCTAAGAAATTATAAATAATACTTTTTGTGTCATCTCGGTTCGCTCGGTTAAATAGAATGTATCATAGAAATAGGAAAATTCAGTTGCTTCATTTATTTTAGATCAGTTGGAGTCAAAAACGAATTATAACAATGAAATTCAATTCTTTTAATAACCGAACTTAAGAAAAAAGAGTTTTATAAACTCTATTAAAGAAGCTGTACCTGTGGTCCTGCAGTGTAAATGTGAATTATTTGGCATGGGATTTAGATGCTGATATCCTATAGATGATGTGTATAGTTTAATTGCTTAAGAAACCCTCAGTGGATAAGATGACACCTTGTACAAAATTCTTTCAGCACATTGTTCAGTTGCTTTAGTTTTCTTATGATACACAAGTGTGTGGAATTCTTTTAAAGATAATATTTTTCTATCCTTCAGTGACTAGTTTTGGTATGCTGTGATTTGATACTACCTCACTTGTGTTTTTGGTTAATTCTAAGAAATACTTAAAGGCTATAAGTATTCTTTCTGTATTCCTGGACGAGCAAGTAAAAGCCAACAATGACTATGATTTGGTAGTACTCTATGATTGGTGCTTTTATATTATGATCTGATATACCACTGGTGAGGTTTAGTTAATTCTGAGAAATAATTATATAAATGAACCTTTCTATAATCCTGGAAAAAAGAATGGCGAATGGTGACTATTATTTGGCGAATGTATGAAGTAAAAGAAACTATGATGTGGACTGTTTAATAGTAGGCTATGATTGGTGCTTTTATATTATGATTTGATATATCAATGATGTTTTTTAGTTAATTTTAGTAAATATTTAAAATATAAAATGATACTATTTATATAATCCCGGATAAACGAATGGAGAATTGTAACTATGATTGCCGAATGTATGAAGTAAAAGCGAATGCTAGTGTGATTTTGTAGCAGACAATGATTGGTGGTTTTATGCTGTGATTTGATATACCACCATGTTTTTTAGTTAATTCTAGGAGATATTTAAAGGATGTAATGGTATAATGATACTTTTTCTATAATCCTGGATGAGCGAGTAGAAGTAAAAGATGATTATAATTTGATAATGGTTATAATTGCTGCTTTCATATTATGATTTGATATACCACTATTGTTTTTTAATTAATTCTGGGAAATACTTCAAAGTTATAACTGATGCTTCTATATTCCTGGAGGAACGATTGGCGACCATGATTTGACAACTATATGAAGTAAAAGCAAATTCGAATTTGATATCATTTGGTAGAATCTATAATTGGTAGTTTTATGCTATGATTTCATGTATCACTGATGTTCTTTAGTTAAATCTATGAAATGTTTAAAATATATAAGTAATACTGTCTCAGCCTTTCTGGATAATCGATTAAACGCAAATGGTAACACGAAAAATAAGAAAATAGCCATTTTCTTTCCTTTAGGAAGGTTAGATCAGGAACACAAAAGCTGGCGAACAAATTTATTTAAATGATATCAAAAGAGGATAATTTCAAAATGACATCAAAGAGCTGCCGAAATGATCTCAAAAGAGTTCAAACTCTTTTGATATCATTTCGGAAAGAGTATTCAAATGAAACTCTTACTATAAGATTGTTCGATTCTTAAATAAAAGGAAAGAATTTGCTTTTTGGAATAACTCTTAGTAGTTTTAAATCTAGCATTATTCAGTATCGTTAAAATTCAAATTTCTTTGGTACTTTTAACTGTACAACGAACTATAAAATTCGAATTTCAAAATTTTTCAGTTTCTTAATTTAATATTTGAAATGAAAGATACTTTTTTCATTTCTATTTTTATACTTCACTCTTTGAATGAATCTTTCTTTATTATTTTCCTTTCCATCTTTGATGTTTATATCGTATTTCCTTATCAAATAGATTCTATTCTTGTTCGAAGTCGAAAATGGGAAGGCGCAGAAAAACTTTAAGTTGCATAACTTGAAAAGTATCTTTTGGATAACTGTTTAAAAATGGCTGTTCTGCAGAAACGTTACGCAATGAAATGTATGGATGTTAAAAGGATAAAATATTCATTTAAAAGGAATATGATAGTTTACACTTAACTGTATAACATCTGCGTAAATTGGCTGTCAAAAAAATATTTTGAAAAAACTATATGTTTTAATATTTCTGTTTGTGTTTCTTGGTTTATGTACTTACTATTTTAAAATTGAAAAGAAAATAACTTAAGATATAATTATTTCAATTTTAAAAATTTTATTTTTCTAAATTAAATCATTTTTTTATGTAAACTAAAAATGAAACCATTTTTGTTTCATCGTCCGAAATCATCATGAAATATTAGTTAGAAGTCAACGTATAAGAAAGAGAATTTACATTTTTCACATAATTCAATAAGATCAAAACTTGCACATGCAAATGATTTACAGATTTGAGAGGCTTTCTTTATGCATTTTGGATTTATTTCGAAGTGACTTACAAGAAGGAAGAATATATTCCAGCCTGTTTGTTGATCTGGAGTCATTCAATTAACATTACATAACCATATGCAGGAGATTTTTTAAAATATTGAACTTTATTTTTAGAACAAGATGAAAGATCTTTTAAATTGCACTGCGAGATGATATAATGCTATCTGGAAGAACTTTCAAGAATAAGTGTTTTTTTTTTTTTTTTTTGTTGTTTATCAAAATACGGAAAATTGTAACTAGGTATTCTGACTATTATGTGTGTGAACTATTATGTGTGGGAATTATTCTGACTATTATGTGTGTGTTCAATTTGTCTACACTGTCAAGTCTATTTGTTTTCTAAAACGGAGAGCACTTGACGATGTATATTTATTTAAACCATGCCCATATAATTTTTGTACAATGATAAAATTTAAATTTGTAAACACCTTTGATAATTTTGTGCACGTTCTCAATAATTCCATACTTACATTCTACAAGGGGAGACCTGATGTCCAAGTGGCTACCACTTTGGCGCTCGTTACCACAGGTATCGATTTCGAATCCCGTCGGTGTCATAAATGTTAGTATAGGTTTGGAATCTTCTTTAAACGATAGATCCCAGTATAATTAGCCCTTGTGTACAAAAAAAATGAGCGTTGAGCGGCTTATAAAATCTCCAATAGAAAAATGTCCAGTTTTGTTTTGGCAAATTTTGTCTTTTTCAAAGGGATTTAATTATTTCCATGTATTTTCCCTTTTTTCGTCCGTTCCCTGTTTCCATGTATATTTCCATTATATAACAAAATCTAAATCATCAATCTAAAATGTTGAATTTGTGGTTATCAGAAGTTATAATTACTTATTATTAAAGACAAGTTAGTATTTGAAGGTAAGGCTATTGTAATGGCATGCAATCTTAAAAATGTTTGATTTTTCACGATTTTTAATATAGCTCATGCTAAATGTATTCCTTGGATTTCAATTATTCTTCTATGATTATGAAATATATTCTGCCTTCTCGTAAGTCATTCGGAATAAATTCAAAATGCATAAATAGAACTTCCCATATCTGGAAACCAAATGCATTTGAAAACCATATAATGCCAGACGAACAGAAGGCGTCAGCGACAGAGCAAGTTTCGACTTTATAAAATTACGTGGAAAATGTAAATGCACTTTCTTAAACGTCGACTGCATCTTGCGGTCTAACGGGTATTTCATGATGATTTCGGGCGATCTATCTCAATGAAACTGGAGGGAAAAACGATCTCGGATTCGAATTTTGCATGGGGAAAAAAATAAATAACTGCGACACATTCAGCTTCGTGTAATGCGAAATCGATGTGGCTGCTTCGTTTTAATCTGGGCTCATCTATCCACAAGAATGGTTGAAAAAAAAAGGGTATCCCCTGTGGCAGTGAATTTCTTTCCCTTATTCCAGATTTACACTGCAGAAAGTGGATTTCAATTTTTAAAAGAAGGGGGGGGGGGGGGGGGGGCCCGTCCGCCCCCACGTACAGGGAAAAAAAGAGAAAACAAAAATTGAATAATTGAATTGAACTTGCAGTATTCAGAAGAAGGGGTGATCTTTTCGACATTTTTAGAATTCGTTTTTGGTTCTCCCTGCTGGAAAATTAAATTAGGGGAAAAAAAGGGGACTTTTATTCGGTTCCTGCCCCACCTGGTATCTGCCTTTTTTTTTAAGTGGGAAAATGTATCCGATATTTGCACGCGTTCAGATACTGTTAGCATCTGAAAGTTGCTTCTAAATGGAATCAAACAGGGGATGTGTCCGTGTATGGTTGAGGCTTGGAGGGATTGTGTAAAAAAGGCTTACTGTTTCCTACGAAACATTTGTATTTGCTTGCCTCAGGTTGAAACGGAATGCCATGCCGTGACGGAAAAAACTAGTCGAGGAAGACTTTTTTTTAATTTATTTGAGTAAGGAAAGAAATGGAAAGATTTGAATTCAATAATCGTGTAGAATCTATTCAAAATCTGCATTTCAAACATTTCTTACTGCAACGTCGTGTGCATGTTAGCATTATGAAAAAAGCCAATTGGTTTTTTATAATGATGACTTCGATGGTAAAAGGAAATTATTTCTTATATTCATTGTAAGATTGTTTTGGTGACACGAATATTAGTAGTGGTTTGGGAAACTCTTTAAATGATAGATCCCTGTATACATAGCCCTTGTGTGCAAAAAATTAGCGTTTTACGAGATACCAAATCTCCCATAAAAGAATACCCAATTATGTTTTCGCAAATTTTGTACATTCCATAGGGATTTAATTATTTCCATGTATTTATATAATAAGATGTAAAATATTTTAACTCAAGTTGAATTTTTAGTTATCAGTAGTTATAATTACTTATTACTAAAGAAAAGTTAGTATTTGAAGTCGAATTGGAAGACTATTTCGAGTATCGGCATGCAATCTATAAAATCTTCAATTTTTCACAATTTTTTAATATTGCTCATTCTAAACGTATTCTTCCTTAAATTTCCTCCTTGGAAATATATTCTTCCTTCTCGTAAGTCATTCGGAATAAATTCAAAATGCATAAATAAAACTTCCCAAATCTGGAAACCAAATGCATTTGAAAACCATATAATGCCAGACGGAACAGAA
Source organism: Caerostris darwini (assembly GCA_021605075.1). Lineage (NCBI taxonomy): Eukaryota > Metazoa > Arthropoda > Arachnida > Araneae > Araneidae > Caerostris > Caerostris darwini. The sequence goes on along the minus strand of BPLQ01010951.1, from coordinate 221,362 downwards.
GACGTCAGCGACAGAGCAGCAAGTTTCGACTTTTATAAAATTACGTGGAAAATATAAATGCACTTTCTTAAACGTCGACTGCATCTTGCGGTCTAACGGGTATTTCATGATGATTTCGGGCGATCTATCTCAATGAATCTGGCGGGAAAAACGATCTCGGTTTCGAATTTTGCATGGGGGGAAAAAAAAGTAACCGCGACACATTCAGATTCGTGTAATGCGAAATCGATGTGCCTGCTTCGTTTTAATCTGGACTCATCTATCCGAAATAATGGTTGAAAAAAAATCCCCAGTATCCCCTGTGGCAGTGAATTTCTTTCCCTTATTCCAGATTTACACTGCGGAAAGTGGATTTAAATTTTTAAAAGAAGGGAGTGGGGTGCAGTTACTGCCCCACGTACGGGGATAAAAAGGGAAAACAGAAATTGAATAATTCAATTGAACTTGCAGTAGTCAGAAGAACGGATCATCTATTCGACATTTTTAGAATTCGTTTCTGGTTCTCCCTTCTGGGAAATTAAATTAGGGAAAAAAAGGGGACTTTTATTCGGTTCCTGCCCCACCTGGTATCTGCCTTTTTTTTAAGTGGGAAATTGTATCCGATATTTGCACGCGTTCAGATACTGTTAGCATCTGAAAGTTACTTCTAAATCGAATCAAACAGGGGGATGTGTTCGTGTAGGGTTGAGGCTTGGAGGGATTGTGTAAAAAAAGGCTTACTGTTTCCTACGAAACATTTGTATTTGTTTGCCCCAGGCTGTACGGAATGCTATGCAGTGGCGGGAAAAACTAGTCGAGGATGATTTTTTTTTCTTTGAATTTATTTGAGTAAGGAAACAAATGGAAAGATTTGAGTTCAATAATCGTGTGGAATCTATTCAAAATCTGCATTTCAAACATTTCTAACTTAGTGGAGCATCGTGTGCATGTTAGCATTATGAAAAAAACAAATTGTGTTTTTTATAATGACTTTGAGAAAAAAAAAATGATTTCTTGTACTCATTGTAAGATTTTTACAATCACTTACGAAAGAAGTCATCATTATGTATTTGATATATTATATTAAGCCACCATAGAATACGTTATGTAGTTAAATAATATACATCATGCGTTATATATACATATATACATTTGATAGTAGTTAATTTTTTAATGACAGTGAAACATTGATAATATAATATTTTAATTACTGTTTATTTTTATAAGCAATTAAATTCACATTTAACAAGTATGCATTTATCAATCGTACACAAAAAGTTATTTAACTAAATTCACAGAAAACAATAATTAATATATTAAAAACAACGAAAAATAAAAAAGTTATAATCTTCTTATTCCAAATAAGTTATAACTAATATTATTATTTGATTCAATTTTACATATAGTTCTAACTTTTTTTTATTTTATTCCCCACCTCATCTGTGTATCTAAAACTCCTACCAGTGAAGGAGGTGAAAATATAAAAAAAAAATAATAACGAATATATAAAATGTGGCAATATGTGGCGATAAATATGTGGTAAAAATATAAAGAAAGTAATGTAAAAGTTTACAATTATGGAATTACAGGAATTCATTAAACCTTAGTATAGGTAATTATTATGTTATGTTGATATCATCTGACATATATACATATATATAACTAAAATGAAAGGTATACAGAAAAAAATAAACTATGGTTATAAACACGATATGATAATAACATGCAATACAAATGTTATGATAACGATTTGTATTTATCTGTTTGGAGTGATGTACTAAAAGTCGGCCATTTAGTAAATGTCTCAAAATTAAAGGTTTCTTGGACTAATGTTTTGCAGATTTTCTTCTATAAAATATATTAAATTGATGATTTTCCATCTGGTCCATGAATTGCAAATTATAATTTTGTGCCACTAAGTGAAAAAATTGTGTTCAGGAGATTTTAAGATGGCGGGAGTTTGTTAGAAGAAAAGTAATTGTATAGTGGAAAAACTCTTTCGCAGAAGAAGTAATAGTTTTCTGAATTCTCTTTTTCTACTTCCAATAAATCATTTAATGTACGTTGAAAATGAGTCATGCCCATTTGTAAATATATTTTATTGTCCAGAACGAGTTCTATGGTTTTAAAGAAAGGTGTTGGTATAATCTCAAAAATTAAAAGGCAGTGCCAAAGTCGACGAGGTTCTACTGAGGCCTGAGTACTACATAATTGTTATCTCATTATTTTTGTTAAAAGCTTTTCTTTATGATTCCAGCTAAGGCAAATTTAGTTCTTCTACTTCCTGTAATAAATCATTTAATGTATGTTGGGAATGAACAATGACTATTTGTAAATATATTTTATTCTCCAGAACAAGTGATTTTAAAAGAGTATTGATATAATCTCAAGAACTGAAGAGGCAGTACTAAGTATTAGAAGCAGGCTAAGTATTAGAGAACTAAGTATTAGATGCAGTATTAGAAGTTATGTATTAGAGGTAGGGTAGGTATAGGCTGAGTATTAGAGGCAGTAGTTATGAGCAATATTAGAGGCAGTAAGAACTGAAGAGACTTTTATAGCCGATGAGGTTTTATCGAGACGTGAATATTGCCTAGTTATTAAGTCATTATTTTTGGCTAAGACCAATTTGGTTCTACTTCTTTTAATAAATCATCTAACGTACGTTGGGAATGAACCTTGACCTTTTGTAATTATATTTTATTCTCCAAAACCATATATATGATTTTAAAAGATAATAGGTATATTCTCAAAAATTGAAGAAGCACTTTCATAGCTGATGAGGTTTTATCGAGGCATCGCTATTGCCTAATTATTACATCGTTATTTCTGTTAAAAAAAATTTTATATAGTACCGGCTAATTACCGATTGCGGAAAGCGTCAACGAATTTGATTAACTTAACTTATAAGCTGTAACGTAAATGTAACTGATTGATATTTCGCTTTTGGTATTAAGTCTTTAAACGATAACGAAGAAGAGTTTCAAGCAAATGAATTTGAATTTAAAATACCTCACAAAAATATTTAGTGTCTTAAATTTTCTCAGTTGTGTGATTTTCTTAGTTGTTTTATATTCTAAATTCTTTTTCAATAAATAATGACAAAATTTTGCTGATGTTTTTAAAATAATCAGTTTTTGATATACACTTAACGATAAACTTATATCTATCATAGCAAATTTGTTGTTTTCGTTTTTTATAGATTCAATTAACTATTTGACATTTTTAATGCTGCCTTTTCAGACATTAAGAAATTCAATAATAGAAAAATATTTTTATTAAAACATTTATAATTCCAATTTTTTTCTGTTAAACACTTTGTAATGTTTCTTAAAATTTAAATAAAAAAATCAGAATGATTTAAAAAAACAATGAATAATCCTCCTTTTAAAACAATTGCACTAGAATATTTTTAAAAAATCTATAAATAATCATAATAAAAAAATGTTATAAATCAAAAATAATAAAGAGGATTACATATTATTCTATCATAATTTTGTAGTTTGACTTGTATAAATCATAATAAAAAACATTGAAAATAGTCTAATGCATAAAACATTCATTAACAGAAAAAACATTAGGTGATATTTTTCTGTGCTTTATTTCCACATTTATTAAACATTACAATTCAGGAAAATGAAAAAAAAATAAAGAAAGAAAGAAAATGAAAGCATCTTAATAATGAGCTAACAAAAAAAAATATTTTAAAATGTTTTGTTTCTATAATAGGAAGAAAGCCACTTTTAAAACGAGAATAAGCTGATGACGATGAAAATATCGATTACTTTTCTTCATTTTTAGAAGGAAGAAACATTCATCACAAAAATGAAAGAACATTTTGTCATTAAAAATCATATTAAAATTTAAATGATGTTCTTTGTTCGAGATATCGAAAGGGAAAAAAAATTATCTCAACTTTTTATTTGAATAATAGCTTCTCATAAAGGCATTGAAATATGTTTCAAAAGACTGTAAGAAAAAAAATATATAAATATTTAATATTTTTAATAGAGTTTTTTTGTTCTACGTCGTCGAAAAACGAAATGAAATGAAATGAAACGATGATGATTAAAAGGAATGGTTTACAGGAGCGCTTTAGGGAAGTGTTTGCATTTGAAGAAATAATATATTTTACTTTTATAATTAAAAAAAATTGTTGTACCAGAAAATTTTTAATTTTTATGAAAAAGTAGTTAGGCAGCTCTTTCATATGATTCTTCAAATAGCTATTTTTTTAATTGATGTTGCAGAAGTTGTAAATGAATAAATTTAAAATTAAAATAAAAACTCGTATAAAATATCCTTTTATAAAAGTTTAAAAAAAACATAATAGAAAATGAGTTCTTTTATTTTTTAACAGGAAAAATTGCTCAGAATTTAATCATTTATATCTTGAAACAATTTTTCTCTTAGGTTTGAATAGATAATCATGGATGAGCTAGATTGTTTTACTACATCGTCAATCAGAGACTTCATGATTTGGAGAAATCCATGTGGATTCTTAGAACATCCATACAGAGGAATATTCTACGAATATGTTAAATGAAGAACACAAAGTATTTCGTGAATATGGTGAATGAAAAATATAGAATATTCCACGAATCATGTAAAGGAAAAAAAAGTAGAAAATTCAACGAATATGGTGAATGATGGCATATAAGTTGAATATAGAATATCGAATATTCTACGAATATAATTAATGAAGAAGATATAGATAAATGAAGTGAATATAGAATATTTCACGAATATTAGGAATGAAGGAATTATATTTGGGGAAGGTAGAATAAAAAGTATTCTACAAATATGGTGAATATAGAATATAGAGTATTCCATAAATATGGTGAATCAAAGTAAAATGATGAAGGAAGAATAAAGAAAATGAATGTAGAATATTCTTCGAAATGCCGTTTTTCTGATGCTGTTTTTCCATGTGCCCATCTTTTCTTTAAGGTTTTATAATTTATCTGAAGTAAATCTCAAGACTATTAGTAAAATAAGTAAAAAAAAAAAAAGAAGAAAATATTTCCTAGCAGGGTGTGCTACAGTCATTAAGATCAGCGGAAGGTGGTAAAAAGTCGTGAGGGCTACGATAGAAAAAGGAAGCAGGAGTAAAGAATAAAGTTCTGGTATATTAATTAAGGCAGATTGATTCATTATTTTTAGAAATTAAGATATAATTCAAATTACTTTTTATATATTCCTGTTAATCAGTTGAAAATCTTGAATTTTTGTTCAATATACACTGAAGTGACAAAAGTCATGGGATACCTCTTAATATCGTGTCGGCCCTCCTTTCGCCCGGCGAAGTGCAGCAACTCGACGTGGCATGGACTCAACAAGTCGTTGGAAGTCTTCTGCAGGAATATTGAGCCATGCTGTCTCGATAGACGTCCATAATTGTGAAAGCGTTGATGGTGCAGGATTTTGGGCACGAACAGACCTCTCGATGATGTCCCATAAATGCTCGATGGGATTCATGTCGGGCGATCTAGGTGGCCAGATCATTCGTTGGAATTGTCCAGAATGTTCTTCAAACCAATCGCGAACAGTTGTGGCCCGGTGACATGGCGCATTGTCATCCATAAAAATCCCATCTTTGTTTGGGTACATGAAGTCCATGAATGGCTGCAAGTGATCTCCAAGTAGCTGAACATAAGCATTTCCAGTCAATGTTCGGTCCAGTCGCACCAGAGGACCAAGTCCATGCCATGAAAAAACAGCCCACACCATTACGGAGCCACCACCAGCTTGAACAGTGCCTTGTTGACAGTTTGGGTCCATGGCTTCGTGGGGTTCTGCGCCACACTCGAACCCTACCATCAGCTCTTACCAACTGAAATCGTGACTCATCAGACCAGGCCACGGTTTTCCATTCATCTAGGGACCAACCGATATGCTCACGTGCCCACGAGAGTCGCTGCAAGCGATGTCGTTTTGTCAGTAAAGGCACTCGAGTCGGTCTTCTGCTGGAATAGCCCAAGAAAGCCAAATTTCTCCGCACAGTTCTAACAGACAAGTCCCTTGTACGTCCCACATTGATTTCTGCGGTTATTTGACGCAGTGTTGCTTGTCTGTTAGAATTTACGACTCTTTGCAGACGTCGCCGGTCTCGGTCGTTAAGTGCAGGCGGTCGACCACTGCGCTGTCCATGGTGGGATGTTATTCCTGAAATTTCATAACTCTCGGCACACTCTTGACACAGTGGATCTGGGAATGTTGAATTCCCTAACGATTTCCGAAATGGCATGACCCATGCGTCTAGCTCCAACTAACATTCCGCGTTCAAAGTCTGTTAATTCCCGTCGTGCGGTCATCATCACGTCAAAACCTCTTCACATGAATAACTTGAACAGAAATGAAAGCTCTGCGAAAACACTGCGCATTTATACCTGTTCTACGCGATGCTACTGCCATCTGAAAATTTGCATATTGCTATCCCATGACTTTTGTCACTTCAGTGTAAATAAATTCCGTGAAGCATATTCTAAAAAAATGAAACTCTAAAAAAATGTTTCAATCTAAAAATTCATTTCATGATAAATACTAAAAATACTAATTTCTTTATTCTTTCTTCATCAATTTTATTTTGTTTGACCATATTTGGTAAATACTCTACATTCTGCATTCACCATATTTGTGGAATACTCTATATTCTACATTCACCATATTTGTGGAATACTCTATATTCTACATTCACCATATTTGGGGAATACTCTATATTCTACATTCACCATATTTGGGAATACTCTATATTCTAATTTCACCTTATTTTCTTTATTATAGATAATTCGCTTCGCTTATAATTGACTACAAAATAAATTTTTAAGCAGAAGTATTTCTCTAGTTCTTCATACAATTCCTCTAAATTAATATAAATTTATTAATTTATACTATACGCAGAGAGATAATTTTCAAAGTAAAAATTATATATAAAACTATTTACGTTCAACAATATCACAAGATCTGCTTTTAAATGCGTCATTGATGACTAACTATACAGAAGAACATAAGCAGTAATGTTGAAGATTGCTAGATATGTTGATGATTATGTATAATGAGGATGAATTCGAATAAATATGATTTTATACATAGCAATTAATTTGGGATCTTTTATTACCAGTAACAGTTATAAGCAGTCATCATGTCATAAAACAGTAATTTAATAAAATAACTGCAGCTATTCTGTATTGAAATTGTATCCATTAAACCGTAAGAAATTGTTGTATAACTATTATGGTACCATTTCATCAGCAATGTAGGGTTCTTAGACATATATAGCATTCTGCTCGCAGCTGTATTGACACTCACTGATAATGAAACAACGGTTGATGTACTATTCAGTAGAGCATGGTAATCGAGGAATTGCTACCTTTTAGCGAAATCATTCTGTGGGCCTCAGGAATAGTTAAGGATCCTTAATAATCTTAATAGATGCAAGACTAAATACAGAAGTGCTCAGAAAACGATGTTTGTAGTTTTGGTTTTGTGTTGGCGTATTGGGCACAATCAGTTTATCGCTAACTAAAGAAAATAACACGTTGCTATCAACTACATTATCATTACCAAATAGTTTAGTTTTGTTAAATTGTATTAGAAATAAATATCGGAATAGAGATCATAGATTTTAAATGGCATAAATTAATTAAAGAAAGCAGCTATTCTTATCCAATAACTTCTACAATATCTTCCTTGCATGTTCTCCGTAAGTGTTTTTTTTTTTTTTTTGACGAATATAAAATTTTGTCTGCAAAGTATATTGAAAAATAATGTTTTCAAAACAGTAAAAATTGGTACCCTGTCTTTCATAATAACTTAATTAATGATGTCAACAGATTATGACAAAATCATTTTTTAATGCAGGTATTACCTGATGACAGTAAAAAATAAGGATTTTATTTAATTAAAAACTAATTAATAAGTATTTTTTTGTAAATTTTGGCTAAGCATCAAATTAAAAAAGTGAACATCTAAATGTTATAGTTTTTAATTTTTAGAAAATACAGGTTAATTTTTTGCTTCCTATAAAGAAAGAAGATGGTTACGAAAGACAATTGTATAAATTACAAACATAACTAAATTTTTAGATTTCAGAATTGTATTTTATCATAAAAACACGTTAAATAATTCGGATACGGCAATTAAAATAAAGTGGCAACAATTATGCATTTTAATTGTTTGAAGAGAATAGTTTTTTAAAAACATCTGAGTAAATGATTTATTTATAACAATTTCTGAAAAATAGTACCGTCGTCAACGTAGTAGTAAAATAGTACTGTCGTCTACAATGAATCATAAAGTGTGATTTATGATTCATTGTTGACGACAAAAAAAAAATGAATTTAATATAATCGTTGGATATCATATTTCAAATATTTTTAAGAATATAAGAATTAAATCAAAGATGTCTTATTGAAACGTTTTATCAAAATATTTTTCTAGTTATTTTTTACAATACCTGGAGAAACAATACCAAGCAATACCTAGAAATTCACATTCATACATATTGTAACGACTTGTTCTAAACTAGACCTATAACGGTTTCAAGATATAAATATAAATACACAAGTACAGTCCACTCCAAGGCCTGTTCAGTCACTCCAAAGAAAAAGACAACTAAAGAGTTCTTGTCGACTCGTCGCAGAACACCCTATATTCTTCTCCAAAACCTCTCTTTAAGAAAATCTGTTAAGAGAAAGGGGTAGGGAGTCAGCTTCCCTCACTTCTCATTGGAGTCGACACTTTCTCAGCTCATGTTCTATCACAAATCCCGATAAAGCACATCTGTGTAGTCCATATTCTATATGTAATTGTTTCGAGTTGTAAAGGTCGAACAGACAATCGCTAATTTAATGATGTCTCATTATCCATGACACTGATTATATGTTTCCATATTTGAGTGACAGGTTGTTCTCATGAGTACAAAACACTAATTGCATGTAATATAATTATCCACAACACTGCTTATCTACTGTCAAATTTGAGTGATAGATTGTTATTATGTACTTGTTAAAGAATATACATTCCTCTCTCCTGGGAACGAAATGTTACAACTCTTCTCGTGGGAAAAATGCTACAATATTAAAAAAACATTTATTTGTTCAATAATTAAAAGGAAAAAAGTATAAATTTCAATTTTTTAAAATAAAAAGTAGTAATAAGATGAAAATATTCATTTCTCGTAACATTATAAATAAAAAAAATTATTCATGTTTAATTATTCTAAGCAGTTTTAGTTATTAGGTATAACTGCATATGAACTGAATTTTATTTGTTTCTTTTATAATTATAATTATCAATTACAATTATTGCTTACTTTGGTAAAATAAAATAACTTATAACTTCATTAGAAGTAAAATAACAACTAAACATGCAAATACTGCATAATTACTCTACATGCCTGTGATTAAATCAATATCAATAGAGAATTTGTGTACAGAATATTTTGAATACTTTAACAACAATTAATTAGGAATAATTACAGTCTTATAGAAATTATAAATAATGAACATTTATTTAATCATCTTCTGAGAGTTATATTGAACCTCTTTCTAATAATATATATATATATATATATATATTAGAAGTCATATTATTTCTAAGTTTTATTTGCACATTTATTTTAATTAAGATTTTCAAATTACCACATATTATGCTTTTTCTGTTAAAGATGAACTAAATACTGAAGGATGTAATTTCTTTTCATAAATTAAAGCTATTCGTTAAAGTAATTGATGATAATTTTTCATTGAATGCTCATCAGAACATTAGACATTCAAGAAAAAATATTCTTATAGAAAAATGTATTTTAATTATTCGTTTATTTTCATTCTATAGTATAAATTCTGCGTGTTAAAGAATTTTTAGTTTATTTTAAATGGCTGAATTCAATGAAGCGTTTGTTTCTGTAATCAAAGACGAATAGTAATTATAAAACTATAGAATTAATGGACAGATTTATATTTATAATTTCTCTGATTGGATGTTGTTACTAAATGTAAGTATTTAATATATACTATATTAAAATTCCAATATGTATAATATCGTTTATCTTAGCAATATAGTTACTGAAATTAACCATTTAATTAATAAATATTGAATAAATATGCATTAAATTATATATTCTGATAAATACCAAAACGTATCAAATTACAAAATTAATTAATGCTATTATTAGTTATCCTTATGAATTGAACACACATCTTAATTAGGCTTATAAAGATTTAAAACTTAATCAATTTGTTTGTTTTGTTATAATAGCTTTAAGTAACTTTATTAAAGAAAGCTTACGGTAACTTTATTAAAGAAAATATATAATTAAAAAAATTATTAAAATGGGAAATTAGATATCATAAATTGTATCTTCTTGACAATATGCATTTTTCAAGGTAAAGGAACAATATAATTTTTTTGTTTTCTTCCTTTTTTATTTGTTTTATATCGATAGTAATGGGGTCTGATTGGCCTAGTGGCTAACGCTCTGGCGCTCGGTACCACAGGTTTCGGGTTCGAGTCCCGGCGGTGCCATGGATGTTTGTAGTGGTTCGGAACCCACTTTAAACTGTAGGTCCCGGTCTAATGAGATCGTAGAGCGTTGCGGGGGCATTGTTACACTGCGTCCGTGGCTTATCTTCAAGTTACACGCGCCCCCTGGGTCATGCAAAGTGAGTACGTCTGTGCAGCGCTTGCCTTAAGGCATCCAAGACCAAGCTGTCTAAGTGTTTGTCAGCTGCATTAGAAAGAAAAAAAAATATCGATGGTAATTTTATAGAAAAAAAATCAGAAAATGAAAAAAAATCAGAAAATGAAAAAAATGCTTACATTATGGATATTGAAGGTTAATGATAAGTTATGGATGAAAAAATTTCATGCAATTATGATTTATTGTACCTTCACATTTTCTTTACTAATACAAAAAAGTTTATCTTACACAATTTATATCATGAAATATTGAAGGATTTTTTAATTTCGCTTTATCAATGTAGTTATGTACACAATCTTATCACGTTAAATAAAATGTCATTCATGCTCACATACGACTATCACTTTGTTTACGATTGTTGTGGTATTTAAAATAATCAACATATTTATAGCTTACTTGAAATTCAAAATCCATAATAGACATTTTATAAAGCTTTCATGTGAAAGTAATGCAAATAAAATTAAGTATGAAATTAAATACCAAAAATTATCTTAAAAATATATCTATTAAAACAATTTACTCAAAATGTGATTAAAATTAAATAAAATCTCAGATATTGTGTAAACAAATCCCTTTAAAACATATAACAAAAAGATTCTTGAGAGTTAATTTTGTTGGAACCCTAGAACTGTACATCATACAAAAGAGATCCCCGTTGCGATTTTGCGGTCCATTTATAAAAACATTAAGAAAGACACAACAATTTTTCTTTCTCCTCCAGTTCTTCCCACTCCTCTCTTCCGCATAAAACCCAAAGATCCACCCATCTTAAAACCCAGCGACACTTTTTTCCGTGAATAAACCTCCCATCTCCCACAACCCGGAGACGCGGAAAACTTTTCAAGTAATGGGTGGAAGTTTTATCGCCACTGTAAATTGTCTCCAACAGCGGCCGTAAAAATCAAAGTTCCCAGACACTTGTTTGTTTTGGGAGGAGGGGAAGGGATCTTCCTTGCTGAGGGGGGGGGATGCTCACTATGTGCTCAGCGGATGTTGCTGTTGCTGTTATTGTCTCCCAGAGTGCAAGAGTTATTTCTTTGCTTTTATAACCACCCACACCGGAGGCCGTAATAATAATGAATTTTCCACTCATTTGAGTTTAAATTTACAGCTCTCAAAACTCTTTAGTGTCGGCAAAGCGGCTAACGGTGCTTGTGTTAATGGATATTAATCCGTTGTCTTAGAAGGAAAGAATTCGAATATTGCTGGAGTGGAATCAGAGAGAGCAAACGATGAAGACGGCTTTTAGTGCTATTAGAAATAATGGAGTAGGTGTTTATTACCTTTTTTTTCTTCCTTACTCAGCGCATAAAACTGCTGATTATTTGTTTTTTACTCAATTCCTTCTATTAGCTCACTCTCTCCGTATATATATCTTGTTCAAATTTTCAATCGTACATAAAATACTTTTTATTCATCCACTCAAGTTCAAGTACATTTTTTTTTGGCTTACTTGATAGTGGATGACACAGGATGTTAATACAGTTTTTTCAAATATTAATTCAGTAATTAAATTTAATTAATTAATTTTAGTTTTTTTTAGATTTAAGTTACATGTATCTACCAATAGATGGCGCCAGATAAACATAAAAAAATAACTGAAAATTAGTTATAAAGGAACCCTTTCTGCAATATAGCGAAAAAAAAGTAGGACTTGACTTTAAAAATGTTTTTTTTATATTACTTGTTTAATTATTTTTTGTATCTTTGCAAACATGGATATGGAAGAATGTTTACAGACACTTACAGATTGATAATTTTAATATTAATTACATCCTACCTTTTTAAAGAAAATAACATGAAGAAATAATGATGGATGTAGTAGATCGGGATTAGATTCGTGATATCACTCAGGAAAAAAAATATAGTAATTTGAATTGTACTGGCTATGTTTTAAATATTTGTTTTATATTATTTTAATTAAAACAAATATTTAAAACATTTCATTCCATGTTCTATTTAATAATTGAATAATCTACAATTTGCAGTAGTTTTCTAAAAACTAAGAATGAGTTTAATTAATTACTAATCGTTATATATGCATATGAACTGTATTGACCGAGTGGCTAACTATCTGGCGGTCGTTGCCTCTGGTTGCAGGTTCAAGTCCTGGGGGCGCCATGGACTCATAGTAGAATGCTCGTAGGGGTTCGGGATCCACTTTAAACCCTACATCCCGGTATAATATGACTGTAGGGTGTAGTGCTGACGACCTTACCCCGTAAAAAGGAAAAACATCGCCTAACTCGAAATCTGCCAGTACGCAGACTGACTTGGAGCGCCATGTGTTGTTGCGCCAATGAAGAAGACGTATCTTATAAAAGCAACAAATAAAAAAAAATTTATAATTTTTTTATTCCTAATTCATTTTATTTCGCATATTTGTGCTGCCCCTTTAAATTAAAAAAAACATTGCTTGGAGTTCACGATCTACAATAGACATTTTATAAAACATTCATGCGAAAATAATGCAAATTAAATTAAGTATAAAATTATCTTAAATAAAAGTACTAAAACAGTTTTCTCAAAATGTTACTAAAATTAAATTAAATTTGAGATATTGAGTATAACAAATATCTTTAAAACTTTAAAAAAATATTCTTAAGATTTAATTTTGTTGAAACCCTGGAACTCTGCATCATACAAAAGAGACCCTGTTGCGATTTTGCGGTCCATTTAAAAACACATTAAGAAAGACACAAAATTTTTTTTCTCCTCCAGTTCTTCCAAATCCTGTGATCCGTATAAAATCCAGAGATCTACCCATCTTAAAACCCCGCGATGCCTTTTTCCGGGAATAAACCTCCCATCCCATACAACCCGGAGACGCGGAAAACTTTTCAAGTAATGAGTGGAAGTTTTATCGCCACTGTAAATTGTCTCCAACAGCGGCTGTAAAAAAGCAAAGTTCCCAGACACTTGTTTGTTTTGGGGGGGGACCTTCCCTGTTGGGGGTTGGGGATGCTCCCTGTGTGCTCAGCGGATGGTAAGAGTTCGCTTTATCGAGTTCTTCAGGTTCACACGGAGAATCTTGGAGAACGATTACTTGAGCGGAAACGTTATTGTTGCTGTTGTTGTCTCCCAAAGTGCAAGATTTACTTCTTTGCTTTTAAAACCACCCACGCCGGAGGTCGTAATAATAATGAATTTTCCATTCATTTGAGTTTAAATTTACAGCTCTCAAAAATCTTTATTGTCGGCAAAGCGGCTAATGGTGCTTGTGTTAATGGATATTAATCCGTGGTTTTAGAAGAGAAGAATTCGAATATCGCTGGAGTACAATCAGAAAGAGCAAACGATGAAGACGACTGCTTTTAGTGTTATTAAAAATAATGGAGTATGGGTTTATTACCTATTGTTTTCCTTGTGTAGAGCAGGGAACTGTTGATTATTTGTTATTTAGTTATTTATTTTTGTATCTTTGCAAATATACATATGGAAAAATGTTTACAGGCACTTACAGATTGAGAATTTTAATATTAATTCCCGCCTGCATTTTAAAGAGAATAGCATGAAGGAAATAGTAAATTGCTATATTACTCAGGAAAAAATAATATACTAATATGAATTGTATTGGTTTTGTTTTAAATATTAGCTTAATATTATTTTAAATATTTGTTAATCGTTTGCTGTTGTATTTAATAATTGAATAATTTACAATATGGAATAGTTATCAAAAAAATAAAGTTGAGTTTAATTAAATACTAATCGTTAAATAAGTAGGGGCTTGATGGCCAAGTGACTAACGCTCGTTGCCACATGTTACGGATTCGAATCTCGGTATTGCCACCGATGTTTGTAGTGGTTCAGAATCCACTTTAAACTGTAAGTGACAGTCTAATGTGTATCTTGGACATAGGGCTGACAGCTCTACCCTGTAAAAAAAACACTTGTCTCGAAATCTGACAGTAGGCAGACAGTCTTGGTGCACCATGGGCTATAAAAATAATTAAAAACACAGTAAAAAAACTGTAGTATTTTTAACAAAATAATTTTATAGTCTGAATTCATTTTATTATAAATATTTGTACTATCTCTTTAAATTCTTAAAATTCCTTACTTGGAATTCAAGATCCATAATAGACGTTTTATAAAAGTTTCATGTAAAAATAATGCATTTAAAATACCAAAAATTATCTTATCTATAACTATTAACACAGTTTACTCAGAATGCTTCTTAAACTAAATAAAATTTCAGATATTGTATATAACAAAAGTTCATTTTGTTGGAACTGTGCATCATACAAAAGATACCCCGTTGCGATTTAAACACACATTAAGAAAGACACAACTTTTTTACTTCTCCTCCAGTTCTTCCCACTCCTCTCATCCGTATAAAACCCAAAGATCCACCCATCTTAAAACCCAGCGACACCTTTTTCCGGGAATAAACCACCCATCTCATACAACCCGGAGACGCGGAATACTTCTCAAGTAATGGGTGGAAGTTTTATCGCCACTGTAAATTGTCTCCAACAGCGGCCGTAAAAATCAAACTTCCGAGCCACTTGTTTGTTCTGAGGGGGAATCTTCCTTGTTGGGGGGAAGCTCACCATGTGCTGAGTGTATGGCAAGAGTCTTCTGGTTCACACAGAGAATCTTTGAAACAACACAGAGAAACCGCGATTACTTGCGCGGAAACGTTGTTGCTGTTGTTGTCTCCAGGGTGCAAGAGTTATTTCTTTGCTTTTAATACCACCCACGCCGGAGAACGTAATAATAATGAATTTTCCACCCATTTGAGTTTAAATTGACAGCTCTCAAAACTCTTTAGTGTCGGAAAGCGGCTAACGGTGTTTGTGTTAGTGGATATTAATCCGTGGTTTTAGAAGGAAAGAATTCGAATATTGCTGCAGTGCAATCAGAAAGAGCAAACTATGAAGACGGCTTTTAGTGTTATTAGAAATAATGGAGTAGCAGTTTATTACCTGTTTTTTTCTTCCTTATGCAGCGCAGGAATCTGCTGATTATTCGTTATTTATTTAATTTTTGTATCTTAGCAAACATGAATATGGAAGAATGTTTACAGTCACTTACAGATTGAAAATTTCAATATTAATTTTATCCTGTATTTTAAAGAGAACAGCGTGAAGGAACAACGATGGAAATAGTAGATTGCGATATTAGTCAGGAAAAAATAATATACTACATTTAATTGTATTGGTTATTTTTTAAATGTTAGTTTAATATTATTTTAAATATTATTTCGTTTGTTGTTGTACTTAACAATTGAATAATATGCAATATGGAACAGTTTTTTTTATAAAAATAACAATGAGTTTACTTAATTAATAATCATTAAATAAGCAGGTGGGGTCTGAGGACCGGTAACTAGTGTTCTGGTAATCAGTGTCACAGTTTTCGAGTTCCAGTTCGAGTCAGTCTCAAGTTCCGACGGTGTCATGGAGGTTCGGAACCGTAGACAGCGGCTTAATATGACTCTAGGGGTAGGGCTGACAACTATATCCCGTAGAAAGAAAAAACATCTTTTGTCTCGAAATTTGGCAATCGGCCTTGGCCCGCCATGGGACTGTTGCACCAATGAAGAAGACATAAACAGATACGAAATAAAAAGTAAACATACAAGGGTAATTATTTTAATATTTTTCTTTACACTGTTAATATGTATACTTGAAAATTAGTGCAATATTTTTTAATGGTTGATAATTCAATTTCTCTAATGATGTAAATATTAATTAATGTTCTAACTAAAGAATAAGGATCGATACTTGCTTCATATTAATTAAAAAATCCGTAACAAATATTTTCTTTTATTATTTGATTAATCCATACAGATTGCACTTGTTTAATTTATGGTGAAAATATGTCAAAATGAACGGATTTCTTTTTTTTTTTTTTTTTTTTTAAAAAAATTAAAAATTTATTTTTTTTTTTTTTTTTTTTTTTTTTATTAACCAGAATACTAATCTTGTTGCTTTTATTTTAGAAAATAATTTATAAGTATATCGCTTAGCTAATTATAATCTGAAAATACTATAAGAAATACTATCTGGAAATAATATCTAGAATCACAGCATAAAAATAATAAATAGAATTCACCATTAATTCGAATTAGATAGATGATTTTTATTTTAGTGACATTTTGATAATACAATATAAAATCATTTCGAGTTTCAATCATCTTAGTTTCTTTGTTAGTTCTTAGTATTATAAACATTAATTTAATGCATTTTTCATTCTTTAAGAAAAATTTGTATAACAACCACTCTGCGAGCGATATAAACTTCATTCAATCTCTAGGAGTTTCGCCATTCAAGACGAAACGGAAACTTAATGAATACGAATCTTACTCTGAGAAATGGCGACAATACGATTGGAAGATTGATTGCAAGCCCCTTCCTCAAATAGTACATGTTTCTGAAATCCAACTCTAGCATGATAAAGGAGAAGTAAAGGGCAAGGCTTTTGCAAGACCCTTCGTTCTCGAGACCTGAATCAAAAGGATCCCCATCTGGGTCTCAAAACATGTTCTGGAGACATTCGTTCACATTCGGGGTCACTCCCATCCATTCGAAGCGGGCCTCAATGATGAACGGCGGACTCTAATGGACTGCCCAAGATTGAATGGAGCTATCCTAATGAAATCTGCATCGCAATACTTAATCATTAAAGGTGTGACAGTTTCATCAATTAGGAAGTTGCACCAACTTGAACTGCCTAGCAGCCAATGAGGAATGTCCGAAATGGAAAATGGAGTTAAAACCCGTTAATTTTAAAGTTTCGACAGTCGAAATGGATGAAAGATTCTGGTTTGGTTATTTCTTTTTTTAATTTTCAAAACACTGAGAGTTAACGAACTTGATTTAAATGAGAAACTCAACTTGATTGGAAAATTTATTTACACAGTATACTTGCTTTGAAAAATGAGATTGATTTAATATTTATTTCCCAAAAATAAATAATAAATTCTGTAAATAAATATTAAATAATAATTCCAATAATAAATCCCCAAAATGATCCATTAAAATTGAAGTTTTTAAAAAATAAAACACAAAGATTTTTTTCATGAAAAAATTTAAAGTCAAATTGAAATTGTTTAATTTTGTTCTCTTTTAACTTTTTAATATCTAAATATCAGAAGGAATAAAAATAATACATACATTTCAATTAAGATTGAATTTTTTTATTAAAACCTTTCCTATCGAGTCAGTAGTATTACAATAAAGTCAAAAAGATCCTAGGATAAATTTTTCAATGAATATTTATTGAAGTTACATTAATTTAAGCTACATTACCTTCAAAGAACCTCCTTCATACATTTGCCCCAACTATTTTACAGTCGTTAGAAACAATTATTTCATCTGATATCTAAACATCTTAAAGTATGATTAGCTATGGTTGTATTTTGAATGAACTGCTTAGAATTTCTAGAAACGTTGTCCCTTCAATATTTCTAGCCTATGAAATTAGTAAAAAAAACTACTAATGCGAGGTCTGATGTGCAAAGAGCATGCAACAATTTTTCTGACCAATATTACAATTATTTGTGACTAATACAAAGAAGTACTATTATACAGGAAACCCAGTCATTTCTTGTCTATTTTTCAGGACGTTATTTTCTCACAGCGCCTCGCAAATGTCTGAGAATTTTCAGCTTTTCCAGTTTAATTATTGAGAGAAGATTGCTTGATGAATGACACCCCTGCAGACAGAAATTACTATCGAATATGATGTTCTCAACTTCTTACACTCTGACATTTGGGATGAGGGTCGTAGAGAAGACCCAGAGTGATGTTTAAGCTGAGGATTCAGTCCTGTTTCCAATTTTTAGACACTCAGATCTGCGAGATCGAATTTTCCTATTTAAGCCTGTAGTTTTACCTCCACGTCTATAGTCATAGACTTAAGTCAAGCAGATCTTAGATTGAATTTTTCAATGAATATTTATCAAAGTTACAGAAATTTGAGCTACATAATCTTCAAACATTTGCCCCAACTTTTTGCAGTTGTTAAAAACAATTATTTCACGTGATATGTAAACATCTTGGGCCTGAATGGCCGAGTGGCTAGCGTTCTGGTGCTTCGTACCACAGGTTTCGGGTTCGAATCCCGGCGGTGCAATGGATGTTTGTAGTGGTTCGGAATCCCCTTTAAACCGTAGGTCCCGGTCCTAATAAGACTGCAGAGCGTTGCGGGGATATTGTTACTCCGCGTCCGTGGCTTATCTTCAAATTACACGCGCCCCCGGGTAATGCAAAGTGAGTAACGTCTGTGCAGCGCTTGCCTTAAGGCATCCAAGACCAAGCTGTCTAAGTGTTTGCCAGCTGCATTAGAACAAAAAAAAATGTAAACATCTTAAAGTATGATTAGCTGCTATGCCAATAAAGTCACTAGCCATTCGAAACTCAATTTGAACAGGTGGAACAGCCTTTTTTCAAACATCTGTGGACGAACACCATGCCGGTTTTAAGATTATTCCAAATGTATAATAAACCTGATTTCATAATTTCATATACAATTTCCTTAAATATTCTGCTAAATAATTTTGCTGAATGCTCTCAATATTTTCAGGAATGAAAGTAGAATGGAAACCACTGTGGCGGTCGTCTCCAAAACGGGTGCTCCTTTGAAGAAGTGTTTATAATATTCATGCTTTTGTGTCTTTGTATCGTTTTTAATAGGCCTCAGTCAACATCTAAAAAGTCCCAGAAAATATTTTCCGTAATAAAATGCAAAATTTAAAATTCAATAAGAACAAATTAAGAATTAGTTAAAATTCGATTATGGGAGAAAAAAATTAACTATATCACTGATAGACAGATATTAAGAAACCCTAACATATCCTATTAGTATCAATTTCATATACAATGTGACTCTATTAGTGAGACAAGAAATATAGAAGACATTACTCAGAAGAAAACATGTTTTTCGAGAGAATTTTTAAGTGTAACAATGTAAAAGAAATTGGTTAAAGTTTTTAATAAAGTTGCTGATATGTAAAAAGTTATTGTTATAGTAAAGTTATCGATGCTACAGTGACAGAATTAGAAATAACCTATTTGAAAATGTATGTAATACGCAAGGTATATATATATATATATATATATACATACATACATAGAAGTATTGTTTAAAATAAAATTTTTTGGATTATTCTTCTTATATAATATAAGTCCGGTATATATATCATAAAAGTATGATTTAAAATAAAAATTTTCGGATTATTTTTTTTACAATTCTATCCGTCTGAATCTGAAACTTAATTAAATTCCATTCTTTTGAGATCTCAGTTTCAATTTTCTTTCAAAATGCATTTAAAAAAGTCGAGTATATTGTAAGAATAATTTTAATAATAACATGATAAATTTTAATTTCTTCACAAAGCATTTATATTTCAATCCTCAAGAGATAAGTATTAGCTTAGGTACATAAGTAAAAGATTTATACTTTATTTAAGAGTCGTAATAATAAAACCTAGGTATGAATACACTCACGAAATGAATAATAAAATTTAATCACCAAGAAATCTAAGAAAGGGCACTCAACTTTATTAGTTAGAAAAAGCAGAAACCAGACGCAGTTTCATGAAAGCTTAAAACAATCCAGGACTTCCCTACTACTTTATTCTTTTCCAAATTAGAGAAAATATTTTATCGAAATAAAAGTTTTATCCGGGTTCAGAATGAAATATTGAGAAGCTTAGGAACTGGGAAAAAAATAAAGAAATAAAAGAACTGGATGGATTTAGGTAGAAGTTAAAAACAAATTCCGGAAACATAAGATGGTTAGTGAGGCATTTCGAATTTAACAAGAATTATTTAAAAACGAAATACCAAGAAATTATTTTTAAAACAAGGCAAAGATATAGCACTACTATAAAAAGCTATCTTTACTAATGGCTTTTGCTTCCTTACATTATTTTGCCTTTTCTTTACAATTTCACTCATATAAAATGTTTTCATTGAATAAAAAAGTTTTAGACAATAAAATCTAGAAATCTACAAGAATCAGTCAAATGGAAACATTAAAAACGTGTTTAGTTATAATTTATAGATGCAATGTCGTATAAGAATATATACTCACATTGCACACGATTTTATTTTTTTCCTAAACAAGCACCCTCATGCTCAAAACAGGAAATGCCTGTAAAGCATCTCAATTATTCAGGGAAAACATTCTTTTGGTTGACGATGCAACCAATCATGTAAGACTCGTTTTTGTATCTGTTTATCCAATCCGCCTAGATGTCGCTCTTCATCCAGTCCCTTCAGACTTCCTTTTTTCATCTCTCTTTCCAGCTGCTTTCTCATTCAGTTAGGCACACTGTGCCTTTTCTTCCAGTCCATCTTGATGTACATTTTCGTTAAATCCACCTTAGTGAATCCCTTCATCTAATCCACCTCGTTGTACCTTTTTATCCAATTCATCTTGCTTTACAATTTCATCGAACCTACCTCGGTGTACCTGTTCATCAAATCCCTCTCTATGTGTGTTTTTATCCAATTCACCTTGGTGTACCTCTTCATACAATCTACCTCAGTGTACCTCTTCATCCAATCCTTTTCGATGCTCCATTGCATCTGCTTTCTCATTCAATTAGCCACATTGTGCCTTTTTTTCCAGTCTATCTTGATGTACATTTTCGTTAAATCCATCTTAGTGAATCTCTTCATCTAATCCATCTCGTTGTACCTGTTTGTCTAATTCACCTTGCTTTAAAATTTCATCTAACCTACCTCGGCGTATCTGTTCATCAAATCCATCTCTATGTATGCTTTTATCCAATTCACCAATTCACCTCTTCATACAATCTACCTGAGTGTACCTCTTCAATCAGTACTTTTCGATGCAACTTTCCATTTACTTCCTCATTCAGTTAGGCACACTGTATCTTTTCATCCAGTCCATCTTGATGTACATTTTCATTAGTGAATCTCCTCATCTAACATAATCCACCTCGGTGTACCTTTTTATCCAATTCATCTTGCTTTACAATTTCATC